>JAQZBX010072149.1:0-15120 GCA_029593785.1 Cabassous unicinctus | reverse complement strand
AAAAAAAAAAAAAAAGAGGAAGCGGGAGTGGCTCAGTCGATAGAGCCCCCGTTTACCATGTGGGAGGCCCCGGGTTCGTTTCCTGGGGCCTCCTTGTGAGGGCAGGCCGGCCTGCGCGGCGCGAGGGGCTGATGCAGCGGGACCTCACAGCAAGGGGAAGATAAGCAGACACAGAGAAGATACACAGCGAATGGACGCAGCAAGCACAAGCAGCAAGGGGGGGATAAATAAATAAATAAATAAATCTTTAAAAATAAATAAATAAATAAAAAGAAATACTGTGGGGAGCAGATGTGGCTCAAGCGGTTGAGTGCCTGCCTCCCACATGGGAGGTCTGGGTTTGGTTCCCTGTGCCTCCTGAAAAAACAGGAACAAACAACAAGCAAAACAAACGATAAAACCAACTCAGGGAAGCCGGTGCCACATCGGCTTCTCACATACAAGATCCCAGCCCCCGGTACCTCAAATAAACAAACAAAAAATGTTGTGGAAAGAAAATTGACAAGATCTGGTGATTGGGGGTGGGGGTGCCGGGGGAGTGGGGGTGGAAGAGAAAGAGGCAAAAGATAGTACTGAATTTCTTGAGTCCATTTGGCTTTAACTGGTTTTCAAACGGCTAGTAGATATTTTTTTTAACCTTTGTAAAGTTGAACTGCAGTTGTTTTGTCCATAGAGCTTCTTTCCGCTTTAGTGATTACCAGGAGGGTGTTGTGGGCATCCCAGTCAAGTGAATTGTACCAATACAATGCCTAGCACAGGCTGCATACCTGAGTAACATTAGAAGAAAAACGCCTGTGCCAAAAATGTGGAAGAAGCCTTTCCAGTAGTTCTAGTCTTTCTGTTATTGAGTAAGCTCCTATGGAAGACTTGGCATTGTGCATTACAAACAATTTAGGAAAGGGAATGTGATAATAAATTTGGGGAGGAAAGAAGGAAATTCAGTACTCAAGAATCTTGAAAACCACATAGAAAACCAACTCAGCTGGTTACTGCTGAGGTTATGTGGTGCTTGTGGGTTGATCCACTTATTTGAATGTTGTAATGGTGGAATATTAAATAATAACAACAATATAAAATTTATTGTACCTTAGTTTCCTAGGGCTTTCGCAGCAAAGTACCACCAACTGAGTAGCTAGAAACAACAGAAATTTATTGTCTCACAGTTCTTGAGGCTAGAAGCCCAAAATCAAGGTGTTGGCAAGGCCATGCTCCCTCTGGAACCTGTCGGGGATAATCCTTCCTCTCCTCTTCAGGTTTGCCAGCAATCTGGAATTCTTTGCCTTGTAGCTACAGCCACTTCGTCTCTGCCCTTGTAGTCACATACCTGTTTTCTGTGTCTATGTCTCTTCTTCCTTTCTATAAGGATCCTTCTTATAAGTGCCCACCATACTCCAGTTTGACCTCATCTTAACTAATTCCCTCTGCAATGACCCTATTTCCAAATAAGGTCATAATCACACATATGTGAGGTTAGGGCTTCAACCTTTCTTTTTGGGGGACACAATTCAACCCTTAACAATTAGTAACTCATGCATTTAGATTCAGCTCATTAATGCTAATGTTTTATTTAGTTGATTTCAATTCAGGGGTGCATCGTGCCTCTTCTGTACTGTTTCTGAAACATCTTTGAAAATACGGATGATGTTTGTTTCCAGCCTGTAATTGGTGGGGCAACTGTTCTGTCTGTAACAGGGCAGGAGAGCCCAAGTTAAAGAGTTTATGGTAGGCATCCTGCTCTTCTCCTTGAATCCTGAGTTTAGCTTGACGACCTTCCCCTGGTGCTTGGCTTGGTTGCTCCATCATCATCATTGTTTTAATGACTATCATTTATCAAGCACTTTCTATGTGCCACCTATGGTGTTAAACACTTTACAGGCATTATTTCATGTAATCATTACAACAATTCTGTGAGATCTCTACTCTTGTTACCTTCATTTTACAAGTAAGCAGAAAGATGAAGTAACTCACACAAGGTCCTACATCTGGTAAACAGCAGAGATGTGATGTGAACCCATACCTGTTTGATTCCACAGTCCATATTCCTAATCAAAATACCATAGTTGGTATTTTGTTCCAACACTAGGCTTTGCTCTTAATTCTCAAGGTCATGATTTAGGGTGCTCCCTCTTTTTGGTTTAGACTGGCTTAATCTAAAATTCAGATAGCTTTGTGGGACAGTTTGGGTTCTTTCCCCAAAGAGCTTTGATGTTATTAGCTGTTTTATTCAAGTTTTAAACGTTCATTAGTTTAATTACCTATGGCAGCTGTGATCCTTTCTTTGCAAATATGCTTGCTGGATGATGCATTGATTGTACTCTATGCAGATACTCAAATCACAGAAGCATTTTTCTCTTTGGGAGGGAATGGTGGCATTATAGGGCCTCAGGAGAAGCAAGGCATTCCTGGGGACTGCTTGGTGATGTGGCAGGAAATCAGGTTTTGGAGGTTTGTAAAGCTAATAAAAAATGACACCTACTTCCTTTCATTTCAATCCAAGTGCTTGCAAGAGTGCAAAAATTAGCTTCAAAAATTAGCATGCTGCTCTTTTTATAGACCAAACAAAACCTAGAGGGCAAATGTTGTTAATCCCTTATGTATTTCGTTGAGGTAAGACTCATTCTCATTTTGGGAGTTCTCAAAGATATCCCACTCTTATATAGGAAAATTATAGATGAGGATATAGAATTTTACTACTTATGCACTATATAAAAACTAATAAAATAATAACCAATTGAATGATTATAAAGCCTGAGTGTATTAAAAGTATTATGCACATGCTGATTAATGGTAATACCATAAATTATAGGAGCTTTTATTTGCATTTCTAAAGAACCTATTATTAGTGAGTCTCAAAGCAACTTGCAAGCAATAATTATTAAAGCCCATAAATATGAACAGTAAATGGCATTTTATTAAGAAAATAAGCATAATTCCCCCTTTATCTCACGCATTTCATGAGACCCAAATGCATGAGCAAAAGTAGAATTCTCCAACATACAGCATTTATACACTGTAGGCATTTTAGGCTATAATTCCAAAGTCCTAGAGGCTGGCAGCAGAGGATTCAAGATATATATATTGAGTATTTCAATCTATATGGGTAGAACTCAGGTTATTTTTGAAATTCTACATACATAATAGCTCTGAACAAATCTTGCCAGTATGCTATATTTTAATATGGCTCTGTTGACTGTAATATCAAATTTGAAATACAAAAGTTATGCCAAGCCTGCATGAAAGTATTTAAAAATATTTTGGAATATTATAGCAGATTTATTTTTCCTCAAGCTAATAGCCTACTCTGAGAACTAACAGCTTGTAAGCACAGTCAGTGGGACCTTTATTTATTTTTGTGCTCTTTAGCAAGTACTTAAAATGTTGTGAGGATTTCAAAACCACTTCAGAATACTACTTTCCCCTTTCCCCCTATTTCTCCTTCTCCTTTCTGCCTTTGCTACTTCCCTATACTCTAAAGTAGAATACAGATAGAGAAGTGCAAAAATATTTCTGGTGCCTGACTCTCCCTCTTCCTCCGTCTCAAATCTATAAGCGACCCCCACTTGGTTGATTGCTTTCTTTTCTTCTGGTGCTGAGAAACTGTATTGTTACACTAACACAAGGCAGCTACATTTCCATGATGATATTTCAGTGTCACGAAGGTTCAAAGAAAGGTGTGGACTAGTGATAGTGAGCACCTTCCTTTACATTTAAGGACATTGGAGCTTGGAGAGAAAGAGTGACTTGACTGAGGTCGCACAGCTGGTTTCTCTATTACAACTGACATTGGGACCAGAACTTCAGTTTCTTAAGCCAAAGCTCTTCCCTCTACCTCCTGACAGTTATGTAATGGCTTGAATCACACACAAAACATTTAAACTAGAAACACAAGAGCAAAACTAGAAGAAACAGTTTGTTGATTTTATCCAGGGCTGTGGGTTGGCAAGACAGGAGGTGGCGCCTTGGGGTTCTGAAGGGATATGGCATAATGAGTATGCGGGATTGCATTGGTGGACCCTGGGGTCCAAGTTGGGTAGGAGGAGTTGAATGACTGGAGGCAGAGAGGAAGGAAGAACAATGAAGAACACCTTATGAGGTGGAGAAGGGGGAGAAGGAGAATGGTTGTCTTAGAAGGATTAGAAGGTTGGTTGAGTGTATGGTCAGGGCAATGGGTAATTGATTTAGAAAAAGAAAGACTATTGTTATTGGAAGGTCCTTAGGGACCCTGAAGTCTCTCAGGATGCTTCCAGAAGGGGACAGAGAGATAGAGGCATGTGCAGCATGTGTCAACGTTCCCAGAGAATGTGAGCTAATAACAAATTCCTGGGGAACAGTGGTATTAGGAAGACTGCAGGGTGATGTTTATAGAATTATGTAGAGATGCGTCTATTTTGTGAGAGATGTTACATTCAAAATCCTAATTTTCTTATTTTTTCTAGGGAAAACTGAGGCTGCTATCAAAAACTTCAGTCCCTACTACAGTCGCCAGTACTCTGTGGCTTTCTGCAATCATGTTCGCAGTGAAGTAGAGCAGCAAAGAGATTTAAGATCACAATTTTTGAAAACGAAGGTAACCCAAGGATATTTGGTTTACACAGTTCTCCCACTGAAGAAAGCTTTCTTGCTTATAATATTCCTGAAAGAAGCAGTCATTTGAATGACAATTTTTAAAAATCTGCTCTGAAGTAATTTCATGCTCAAAAAACTCTATTTGCCTAGATTTTAGAATGTATGATTTCTTCTTGATGGTATAATCCATATAAAAAGAAAACCAGCATGCTTAAAATTTTATTATGTGTTTTTCCACATTGATGCTTTGATATTGGGAAATTTTCTTTCCTGTAGTGAAGTTCAGTAAAAAAAAATTGTACTATGGACATTTTCATTTTAGTTATTGATCAAATACAATTTTCAATCTAATCCCCTAAATTCTTTCTTTCTCCTTTGCGTCATTATAATCATTATTCACAACTTCAGCAAATATTTATTGAGCACCTGGTTTGTGCGAGGCTCTGTTCCAAGTCCTGGGGGAACAAGACAATTTTCTCTGCCTTCTTGGAGTTTGTATTCAAATGTGGGAGATAGAAAATAAACAAATGAATATATACTAATAAATAATAAATACTACGAAGGAAAATAAAGTAGGAGTCTTATTATTTTACATAAGCCGGCCAGGGAAGTCCTTTCTATAGAGATGACATATGAACAGAAACTGGAGGGAAACATGGGAACAGGCTGTCTATCTGTGGCAAGAGTAGTCCAGGCAGACGGGACAGCAAATGCAAAGACTCTGCGGCAGTAATAGGCATAGCTGGAAGCCAGTGTGCCCAGAACAGGTGAGCAAGGGGGGAGGGATAAGAAATGATTGCCAGAGGCAGGTGGGGGCCAGGTCATGTAGGACCTGTAGGTCACCTTAAGGACTTAGATTTTGTGTTAAGTGTGATGAGAAGTCATTGGAGGTATTGAATACAGAGTGAAACATAATTTCAGACTGTCTCTCTGGCTGTGGAGAATAGACTGTGGGGCGAGAGAAGAAATGGGAGACTCGTAAAGAGGATGCTGTAGCACTCCAGGCTAGAGGTGATGGTGCCTTGGACCAGGGTGGTGGCGGCAGGGGCTGGGGGACGTGAACAGAGCCTAGCACAGACTTGGTGCTCAATAAATACTTGTTGAAGTTGTGAATAATGATTATTTGAGATAGAGATGACAGAACTTGCCAAAGGAATGGACATGAGATACTGGAAGAAGAGAGAAATAGCTGTGACTTCTTGGGTTTTTAGCCTGGGGAAATTGAATGGATGGAGTTGTCTTTTACTCAGAAGGAAGATTGGGGTGGATAGGAATCACTTTGGGTTATGTTAAGTTTGAGATGCTTTTTTGGCACACACCTGGAGAAATATTGAAAAGATAGCTGTATGTACAGTCCAGATCTCAATGGAGAGGTTGAGATTAGAGGTATAAATTTGGGAGTTGTCAGCTTATAACTGATTTTTAAAGCCATAAGATATAACCTAGGGAGAAAGTATAGACAGAGCATAGAAGAGGTTCCCCTCTCAAGCCCTGGCCCCTCCAACATTTAGAGGTCAGAAAGAAGACAAGGATCAGCAAGATGGTGAAGTCTGTGAAGTAGGAGAAAAACCAGGAAAGTATAGTATGCCAGAAGGGAAACAAAGAAGGTGTTTCAAGGATGGAGTGATCAATGGGTCAAGTATTTCTGAGAAGTTAATAGATTTAGCAACACAGGTATGCAGGGATACTTGATCCCTGTAAAACAGTGTTTTCCAAACTTTGGGGAACTTACTAAAATGGAAATTCTAAGCCACATCCCCAAAAATTCTGATATAAGAAGTCTTTAACAAGTGTATTTGTTGCTTTATGTGACCCAGATTGAAGAAATACATAAAAACTATAAAGCTCAGTTTATACCGTAGTTTCATCTTCATTTAAAGAAAACAGTGAGATCCTCTCTTGCCCTTTTGTCCCCCCTCTCTCTTACCTTTTAACAAGGCAAGAAAGGAAACTGCTTCATTTTTCTTAAGGACAGAATATTAATCACTGGATTTTGGAAGGGAAGGAATTTCATCCCTTAGTTGATTCTTAAGCCAGAATGACATAACTGTCTTCTCTGTATAGTCCACAGAAATTTTTGTTTGAAAGTAGAGAGATGTTTCTAAAAGCACTATGATTTTGTCATAATGGGAAAATAAATGTAAATTCAGTAACAGTAGCATATAAGAGACAAGACGCCCATTTCCTATATTTTGAAATAATACGGTAATTGTACAATGAGGCACAATAAGAATTATACCTTATACAATGAGCCCAATGGAAGCTCTAACTAGGAACCTAAACTGAAACTCCTACAGCACATGTCTCCCGGGTTAATGAGAAATCCTCAGTCCCAGAAGCTTTTAAATAGAAGAGGTAGTTTGCTGGCTTGGTGCCAGCATGCTCTTTAACCAAATAGCAAATCCGGTATCTTTGAGGAGCACAATGATGGATGAAGTGTTTATAGCCTTTCCCCATGGGCTCTTGGGTCTTGGAAAACCATTGAGCACTGACTCTGGAGGCTGTGCCTGAGGGTGTGATGAATATGGAAAAAGCCTGTTAATTCTCCTGTTTTTACAGGAATTAACACTGAGGCATGTTCAGGCATTGTGTCCACAGGGTAGATAGATGTCCACAACTTAAGCTGTCTTGTCTCCTTCCCTCTCTACCACAGAATTTATTAAGCATCTATTAAGTGCCAAGTTTATGCAAAGCATTACCTTATTCCTATAATCTGTTCTACCATATGCTTCTGTTCCTGTAATATGATGGAGGGAAATGAAAATCACAAAAATATTAATAAGACAATAATTTGCATTTGTTCAAGAGGGTTAGGAAAAGGAAATTGTGGAGGGAGTGGAGGAAAGCAACAATTTCCCCAGAATCTCAGTGCAAGATAGTCCCTGAAATACCTTGGCTAGCGTTAGTGTACCGGTATGTTATCTGTCATCTTCTGTTGTGATAGTTAACTGTATTCTTCTTTAAGCCACCATTGGAGCCTGGAACTGTTTTGTATGAAGCAGAAGTATCACAGTTTGCTGACGATATAAAGAAATGGAAGGACAGATACATTGTGGTTAAAAATGATTTTGCTGTGGAAAGCTATGAGAACAAAGAGGTAAGACATTTCCTTCTGACCACTGGTTCTTGGAATAGTCTTAAACATTGGCAGTGTTGATTAGCATGGCCTCGCCTCTGAGACTGACTCATTCAGTAAGCCTCCAGTCATGCAGGTACTCATTTCAGTTAACAGATGCTGACTGAATCCCTGCTACATGCCAGGCATTATGCTAGGTTCTAGGTACTGTAGATAACAGTTGATCAGACAGATGCTTACAGTCTAGTAGGCAAGAGAGATGTTGAACAAGTAACTGCGAGTGAGGGTGAAAATGGAAGACTGTACTGAATGACCAGTGTTTAGGGCAAGAGTCTGTCCAGTGGTCATTCAGTCTTGAGTGACTGGTTTTTGTCTCTAAAATGAAGAGAAAATGAGATAATGCATGTAAAGTGCCTAGCACCTCAGAGGACTTCAGTTCTTACTAGTTCCTATTTCTGTCCCCATATAGGGAGGTAGCAGGAGGTGTAGGAGAAAAAATATGGATAGTGAATTAGAAAAACTGAAGTTTAGGTCAGGTTTTGCCCCTCACTGGAAGTGAACTCATGGACAAGTCGTTTGACGTCTCTGGATCTCAGTTAAACCAGGGAGTTAGGCTGAATGATCCCAGCGGTTCCTTCCGTATTTCATATTGTGCACATTGTTAATCTATATAGATTCTCAAGCTCCCTTTGAAATGAACTGTTACTATATATTAGTTAAAGATAGTAACGGATTTAAAACTCTCCCTCTTGACTCTAAGTTGAGGAGCAGTCAGAACAGCCTCCACCCAAATACTCTGAACAATGCCCCTGAGGCCAAACCATTAGGAAGAGGCTTCAGCTGTCAGACCAGTGTGTTTCCTTCCCATCTCTGATGGAAAATAGACCTAAAATACAGTACAAGCTTGTTTCACAAACTACCAGGCAGTGCTCCAGTGCTTTACCAGATAGTCTTCTTTTTCAGCATTCATTAAACTAATATTTTCTCTGCCTGTCAATATTAGGGTTTTATCCAACACTTCATTTGCACTCAGAAGCTAATTATAAATACACTATAAATAATAATGATGACAGTAACAAATCACCTTTGTATGGCACCTTACAAAAATACCCTTACAGGGTAGCTCAAGGAGAGACAGTGCAGCGTAATGTCTAATATGAGCTTTGAATCACACCTATACCAGGTACCAGATATATGTCCTTGGGTAAGCTATAAATCTCCTTGAGCCTCAGCTTTCTCAACTATAAAATGGTGACCATTATCCCTTCATCACAGTGTGTTTGTGAGGATTAAATAAACAAATGTGTTGGAGCACCTAGCATGTGACTGGCCCCTGGTTAACACTCAAGATAGAGTCTGATTTCTACTAACAGTTATAGGGAGGAAACACTTGTAGAAGTTGCTTTTGGATTTATGGAGGTTTACACTGCATTTGGCACTAAATGAAGTTCATTTTGAATTCAGTTTTGGTGTTTTTCTTTGTTCATCATTTTCAACTGAACCTCTTCACATTGTTAATCTATAGTGGCTGAATTTGGTAATAACAAAGTATTAAAGAAAAAAAAGAAACAAATTAGATGTTAAAAAAAAAAATCCCACGCAATTTGCCATATTTTCTCAAGGTTTTTTTTTTTAGCATCTTCTTTTTAAACAAATCAATTTTATTGGTTCATATTAATAAAGCATAAAATCCATCCAAAGTGTATAATCATTGGTATTCGATGTAATCACATATTCATGCATCATCACTTCAATCATCCTGAGAGCACTTTCCTTATTCCAATAATAATAATAAACAACAAACAAACAACAAAACTAATCACCTCTCAATCTCTCTATGCTTCCCCTGCCATACATAGCTGCTATTCTTTTTCCTTCTCTCTAGTATATTTGTATTTATAAATGTAATATCAACCATATTTGTGTTTTACATGAGGTTTTACTGTCATATACAGTACTATGTTACAATTTTTAGCTTTTAGGTAATATACATGACCTTGGACTTTCCCTTTCAACCACTGTCATACACTTACAATAGCACTGCTAGTTACAAACACCATGATATGCTCTCACTTTTTCCATTCATTTCCAAAGATTTACAAACAATGCTTTTACCAATTCTGCACAGATTAAACTTCAGGTCTCCATTCTCTACCTCATTCTGTTTTCTGGTGACCTATATTCTAGTTATTAATTCCATGAGCTTACACAATATATTTAGTTCATAATAGCACAATCATACAGAATTTGTCCTTTTTTGTCTGGCTGGCTTCACTCAACATAATGTCCTCCAGGTTCCTCCATGTTGTCTTAAGCTTCACGACTTCATTTTTCTTACTGATGCATAATATCCCATTGTGTGTATACACCACAATTTGTTTATCCATTCGTCAGCTGATGGACACCTGGGTTGTTTCCACCTCTTGACAATTGTGCATAATGCCGCTATGAGCATCAGTGTGCAGATGTCTGTTCAGGTCACTGCTCTCAGTTCTTCTGGGTATATACCTAGTAACGGTATTGCCAGGTCACGTGGCAAGTCTACATTCAAACTTTCTTAGGAACTGCCAAACAGTCCTCCACAGTGGCTGTACCATTCTACATTCCCACCAACAGTGAATAGGCATTCCTATCTTTCCACATCCTCTCCAACATTTACAGTTTTCTGACTTTTTAATAGCGGCCAGTCTAGTAGGTGTGAAATGATAAAGCATTGTAGTTTTGATTTGTATTTCCCTAATCACCAGTGATTTTGAACATTTTTTCACTTGTTTCTTCACCATTTGTATTTCTTCTTTGGAAAATTGTCTTTTCATTGTTGAGTTGTATGATCTCTTTGTTTATCGTGGATATTAAGCCCTTAATATGTGATTGCCAAATATTTTCTCTGATTGAATTGACTGCCTTTTCACCATTTTGACAAAGTCCTTTGAAGTGCAAAAGTGTTGAATTTTGAGGAGGTCCCATTTATTTATTTTTTCTTTTGTTGTTCGTGCTTTGAGTGTAAGGTCCAAGAAACCCTATGTTTTCTTCTAGGAGTTTCATGGTTGTCACTTTTATATTTAGGTACTTGATCCATTTTGAGGTAATTCAAGGTTTTAATATTACCCTTTTAAAAAAATTTATAGAGGATTGTTTTTATATTAGTTTCACCTAGGAGTTATGTATTGATATCTATAAATTAACTATTATTTTATTGAGAGTCTAATTTTAGCTGTTAATTAAGCAGGGGGAAGTGCAGCCTTCTCATTGGATAATTACTTCCTCCTTCCTGCTCACTAGCATTGGGTCTGGATAGAACCGGGTATGAATCCTGGATCTGTCACCCACTCACCACAGGGCCAGTGGCAGGTTATTTAACCTATTTGTGCTTCATTTATCTCATCGGTAAAGTGGAGATAATAACATCTATGTCACAATGCTCTTTTTAGGATTAACTACAATGATATTTATAATACCCAAATTGGGGCCTGTGGTAACTAATAACACAATTTAGATTTGAGGCCAGCCTGAACCAAACTGTTTCTAAACTTTCTCAAAATCATACAGCTTTAGGTCCTTCTCTGTTATGATCTGGGTGCCTAATGTGCTCATGCAGTTGATTAGTGATTCTTACAATTGTTATGAAAATAGGCTTCTTAGCTATAGGAGAGTTTATTTGTGTGTGTGTGTGTTTGGCTAATGATGTCAATCTGTTTGGGGTTCTACCACACTGATGCAGAATGTGTGTTGTTATTCTGATTTTGTTGCCCTGATCAGCATAATTTTATTATTTCCAAGAGTATGCTCTAGATTTTAGGTTCTATTGTTTGTTGGTTTCAATTCTCAATTGTGGCCTTTAGGTTAGTATCCTCAAAATTTTTCCTTGACTTAAGGCCTCCTGTCAGGTACACATATTTAAATTTTATCTTTCCTGCACGTGTGTTTCTGCTCCAGAAGCCGCTTTAGCAGTGCTCTGCACCTGTCTCAAACAACAGAGCTCCTTGTTGGCTGGCCAGTGTTTTTCTCATGTCTTGTTATTGCATTTCCATCCCTGATAATTTTACTGTAAAACAGTCTCACAGCTGAGAGAAAAGTCGTGGCATATTTTATCATGGCAACATATTTATGTTTTTGATGAAAATCCATGGCAACCATAACTGCAGTTACATGTTACACAATGTCATTCGTCACCATTTATGGCCCACATCAGTCACCAAGCATTTTGTGCAGTAAGTGTTGGTGGGCATCGTCACCCTTGTGCTTATTATCAGAATGAGTCAGGCATTATAGTCTGAAATGCTAAGTGGAATACAGAATATCTAGATGTTACTGGAATTATGGTTTCCCCATTTGAGAAAATTACCTACAATAAACCTCTCTGAGATTGGCAGCTATGATTTACCATGTTGTGACCTTCATACAAAAGTACTACCTTGCAAGTAGATATTTTAAAAAATAAATGGCCCTAGCTCAGTGACACAGTGTGAGAAATTGCTATCTCTGGGTGTATGTGTTTGGGTCTGTTTATTTTTAATATTCTTGATATTTTCCAAAAAGCCAAATGGGAAAAAATCATTCACGTACGCCTTTCTTTCCCAGGCCTATCAGAGAGGAGCTGCTGCTAAAAGCCGAATTCTTCCAGCTGGTGGCAAGGTGTTGACATCAGAAGACAAATACAATTTATTATCTGATCGGCATTTCCTGGACCCTATTGGTGAGTTGCTGAGCATTTTTCTTCCAAGTCAAAATTCTTCAGCTTGCTTTGTTTGGCTAGACCAATGGATCTCAACAGGGGTTGAGGGGTGGATTCTGTCCCCCAGGGACATTTGGCAATATATGGAGGCATTTTTGGTTGTTGCAGCTTGGTGGGGAAGTGGGTGATACTAGTTGACATCCAGTCGGTAGAGGGGTGCTCATAAACATCCTGCAATGCACAGGACAGCCCTGACAATGAAGAATTAGCTGACACAAACTGTCATTAGTCCTGCAGTTGAGAAATCTTGGGCTAGACCCATAAGCTCCATAGACAAGTGGAAGATGTCGTTTCTCTAAGTTGGGTCAACATTGTCCCACTTTCACTATTTTAAATTACATTTGGTTATTTTACAAGTCAGTTACTATGTTTCCAGCACATAGAAAATGTGCTATTGGTTAGGTATCTTGAAACCTTTGGAAAATATTGCAAGGTTTGATAATACTACACAGGGCAGCAGAATAAACAGGTTGGGCTCAGTACATGAAATTTCAATCTCACCTTTCAGTAAGCAAGCCTGGACCTGTCAGGAAATAATATTTTTTCTGATTTTAGAGTGATATGCAATAATATATCCTAAATTGACAAAATACTTTTTACAAATGTTGCAGTAACTTATAACTACTGTATAAAAAAACATTGCATTAATTAGCATATCTGTAAATAATAGCAGAATGTTGTCATGGAAAGAACATTGAACTGAGAGACTAGATTTTTATCCAATTCTAACTGTGCCACTTCACCAACTGTATAGCCTTAGCAGGCTGCTGAACCTCTCTAAATTTCTGCTTCTCCTTATCTAAAGCAGGGTCTCAAAAATTTGAAAATCCAGACGGGACTTTCCAGCTCTAATATTCGTTGATTCTCATTCTCATTCATTTCACTTTTTCCATGTAGTGGAATTGATGGAGTATATATAGACCAAATAGGGCATTTCATGGAGATTTATGAACTGCAGATAATGTAATAACTCTATCCAGCTTTGTATAAATCATACTACACAGTAATTACTTGGTTTCTTGAAGAGAGCCCTGATTCTTATTAATGGGTATGATCATTTCATTAGAATTTATGGAGGAAATAATCATTTTATCAATTGCTATTTCAGTGCAGAAATGCTTAACATAGTGTTTTTAATGACACAGTTAAAGGATTAGTACATGGATCATAAACCTAAATTAACAAATTATTACCAAGTAATTCAGGCTAACAGAACTCTTTATGTATATTATCCATATTATTATATATTTTTTCTAATATGAAGTCTACTTATATGTTATCTTGACTATGGTGCTGTAGCTAAAAATGGGAATACCAACATGCTGACTCTTCAGAATCTCTCCAAAAGACTTTCCAATGAAATCAGTTGGAACAGACAATATATGTATTGATTTATTAATGAAATCATGTCAGAAGGAATGAAAAGGAATAAAAAGCACAAGGATGTTTGACTAATACCAGTTGACTCAGGGCTTCAGATTGGGACATTTCAATAACTTTTTTGTTGCATGGTGTGCCCTTCTGAGTTTTAAAAATAGAATATTCTACAGTAGATCATTTGTGATATGCTTGTAACTCGACTTGGAAAAAATGCAGATGAAAACCTCTGGAAAATTGTTGTAAAAGGTTAAGTGTGAGATAACTTGAGGCTAATAGGAGTGAGTTTTATGGGGGTTGCTGCAATTTTTAAATGCAAAGGGTCAATGTGGCCTTCAGTTGTTTGTACAAAATCGTGATGTCTTGCAAAGGACAGGGAGAATTGTTTCCCAAAACCATGTTAAGGGGAGCAGAGGTGGCTCAAGTAATTAGGCATCTCCCTCCCACATCAGAGGTCCCAGGTTCGGCTCCTGGTGCCTCCTAAAGAAACAAGGAAGATGAACAGACACAGCAAGTGAAAAATAACAAGGGAGTGGGGAGAAATAAATAAATAAGATAAATCTTTAAAAGAAAAAACAAACAAACCATGTTAATCAGAAACATTCACTCTGTGATATTGTTTTTCTTAGAAAGGCACAAGTAAGATGGGAGGAATTAACTCGAGAGAAAGCACTGGAGGTTTATTAATAAATATTTCTTCTTCACAGAAAGTTTTGCTAAAATGATGTATCAAAAATTCCTTCATGTTTTGCTAAAGTGATTGACATATGTGGCATTTTGTTAGTTAGAATCTAGTTTGATTCATGCAACAAAAACCTCAAATTAAAGGCAAAGAGTTTTATTGTTTCACAAGAAATATTTGGATATTAGCAGTCCAGAGAAGGTAGCTTTTGAACTGATTTTTAAAATGAAATTTTATTGAAGTATATCATTCATACATGAACATACAAAATCAATAAGTGTATAATAAAAGTTGTGAACTTACCAAACAAACCTGCATGTCATCATACAGGGCTCCCATACATTACCCCTCCACCAACACCTTGCTGAACTGATTTTTGAAGGTTGATGAAAATTTTCTATGTGAAAACCAGATGAAAGGGAAGGAGGGAAAGGTAATATGGACTGCAGGCCCAATATAGAAAGTCACCTAATAGATGAGCACACCCCGGGAGAGGCCATAGACTGAGAATGGAGCAGAAGGCAGCATGGAACAGAGCTACACCAACACTTAAGGGAAGAATGGCTGGAGGGAACAGAGGAGCCAATGGGGGACAAAGAAGAAACGATTTTGAAAATGCAGGAAGGAAACCAGGAGATGGAGGTGCTCCTGGAAGTCAAGGGGAGAGAGTGTTTTCTTTTCTTT
>JAQZBX010072148.1:0-15118 GCA_029593785.1 Cabassous unicinctus | reverse complement strand
TCACTCGAGCCCCACGTTGGGCGCCACTTGTCCCGACCCGCGGGACAAATCAACTGAGACTCCGAGTTACCCAGTGAAGGAATGAGGCATAGACACGTGTAAGAAAATGGCTGTGCACTTTATTCTACTAACATAGCTCTTCCGTTGCTCTGCCGCGAGGGTTACAATCAGCTCTTTTATAAGCAGGGAAAGGGGAAGTACATTAAGGCTTAGGTGTCGATACATGATTGGGCAATTTGAGTTGCTAGGCGTGGTAGAGATGGTGACTATTTGCGCGCGCGCGCGAACATTGTGGCGCGAACAGTAACAGGATATGCTATTTTAAGAAGAAGAAGAAGAAGAAGAAGGAGGAGGAGGTAGAGACGGCCATGACAGTTGTATTCATTCGACATTGCCCCCAACACAGAAGGAATAAAGTTATTAAAAGGTTATTACATGGCTCTATTTGGGTACTAACTGAAGTCTAACCAGTCAGAGCAGAGCTATCACCCAACTACCACCAATATAACATCAGGGCTATATTATGGTGCATATCAATCCTGGTTAACATGCGGCTAATTATTAGGCTGTAAACTCTGTAGATGACCCAGAGTTCAAATGTCCTCAGAGCCTTCACAGGAAATGCAAATTGCACCAAATAACATCAAATGAAAATTCCTCCTGTTTGCCTTATAAAAAAGGAGGAATAACACATTTGTGAAAGCAGAAAATGAGCCATGAGAGCATCTTAGCATATGTGTGATTTATGTTCTGTCCACAAATAACACAATTTATCAGAGGCAGAAGAAAAATATCTTAAATATTTCATCATTTTCAATAGACCATTTTCTCATTTTCTTTTCCCTATTAGAAACAAAATGCTCTTTTTATGTCAAGCTCTGCGCATAGTAGTCCCTCAGCAAATAAACCTTGGAAAATGCTGTTTCCTGCACCCATGAAGTACTCTTTTCATGTTCACAATGACCCTGTGAGGAAGGCAGTACTGCCCTCATTTTATAAATTTTAAGAATAAAGATTTTATAGATGAAGATTAGAGGAGTTAACATCCAAGTGGACAATTTCATACATAAACAGGGAAAAGGGAAATCATGAAAGATAATTTTAAAAATACTTAAAACCTAACAATGGATCAGCCCCCAAATGGATTTAAAAAAAAAAAAAAAATTCCCCAAACGAAAATGCCTTTATTATCATTTTTAAGAATGTGAGATAATGTGTGCTCATTGTTTAATTTCCTAATCACCTCTGAATTTATCTTAAAAGAATTCCAAATAGAATTTCCAAAATGACACAGTCCTGTAAGACCTGTAGGATGCATGAACGTACTTGCACTGCGGGATATATTTGTAGATATTTGAAGCATCAGCTACTCTCTTCCCAAGCTCAGCTCCACTGCTAATCTGCTTGACTCAACTCCCAAGTATTATAGTTTCATGAGACTGAGTTTTGCCAAATCTCTCTTCCTTTCTTGAAACACAGGAATTTTTTTAACCAAAAGCATAAAATGTTGCCTCAGTGGAGGCAACCACAAGTGGGGAGCATCATGAGAAGACTATTTGGTTATGAGTTTGATACTTTGGGGCAAGCTTATCCTCATTCATCATCCCAAGCCAAATTGGAATACCATGAACCAATGCAGAAGAACTATCCCACTAGCCATTACTACAAAACTCTAGTGGTATGAGGTAGTTTTGTTTGAGAGCCTGAGAAGCAAGCAGACGTATTTGTTTTTAAATAATAAAATCAGCTCGCACATGAAATTTCTTTTCGTGGTGAAATTGCTCTGGATGATTTTTTTAAACAAAAATTGTCTCAACAAGAGTATAAATAGATTACTTTACATTGCAATGTTAACTTTCTAAAAAGAAGAGTACCAACATGCAAAACTGCAACCAAGATGAAACCTTAAAAGCTTCCTATAAGTTTAATGTGATATAACCTCAACTATGCATATTGTAACCAATAAAATTTACTATGCTCTGGGCACTAGGCTGACCACTTCACATAGATTAGCTCTTTTACTCTTCACAGCAACCCAGCGAAGAGGTGGAAAGGCGAGGTTTGAAGAAGTTAAAATCTGTATCCAAGATCACAAAACCAGAATTCAAAACTAATATGACTCTATAGCTCACAGACTTGATCGTTGCACCATATGGCTATTCAATTTGATATTAAGGAAAAGGTAATTAACTTTTAATTTAATTTATTTATTTTGCTGTTTATAAGAGACTCACCTTAAATTCAAAGACATAAGATTAAAAGTGAAAGGATGGGAAAAAAATGTACCATGACAATAGCAACCAAAAGAGAGCTGGAGTAGCTATACTAATATCATATAAAGTAGACTTTAGGTCAAAAACTGTTACAAGGGACAAAGAATGTCACTATATACTGATAAAAGGGTCAATTCAACATGAAGACATAATTATAAATATATATGCACTTAATGACAGAGCTCCCAAATAAATGAAGCAAATATTGAAATATTTGAAGGAAGAAATAGATGGTTCCACATTAATAGTAGAGGAATCAATACAGCACTTTCAATAGTGGATAGGACATCTAAACAGAAGACCAGTAAGGAAATAGAAAACTTGCATAATATGCTAAACCAGCTACACCTAACAAACATATATAGAACACTTCACCCAATAGGAGCACAAGTACACATTCTCCTCTTGTGTACATGGATCATTCTCTAGGATAGACCACAGGTTAAGTCATAATACAAGTCTCAATAAGTTAAGAACTGTTGAAATCATACAATGCATCTTCTCTGACCAAAACAGAATGAAGCTAGAAATCAATAACAGAGGAAAATTGGGACTTTACAAATATTTTGGAATTAAACAATGTAATCTTAAACAAACAACAGACCAAAGAAGAAATCACAATGGAAATTAAGAAATAACTTCAGGTGAATGAAAATGAAAGCACAACATAATGAAAACTTATGGGATGCAGCAAAAGTAGTGCTGAGAGTGAAATTTGTAGCTCTAAATGCTTAAGTTAAAAAAGAAATATCTCAAATCAGAGAACAACCTCACAACTGGAGGATCTAAAAAAAGAAAAGCAAACTAAACCCAAAGTGAGAAGAAGGAAGGGAATAACAATAATTAGAGTGGAGATAAATAAAATAGAGAATTAAAAGCAATAGTGTCAACAAAACCAAAAGTTGGTTCTTTGAAAAGATCAATAAAATTGACAAATCTTTAGCTAGACTGACAGAAAAAAGAGAGGATGCAAATAATTAAAATTAGAAATGAAAAGGGGGACATGACTACCAACCCTATAGAAATAAATAAAGGACAATAAGAGGATACTATGAACAACTGCATGCAAACAAATTAGATAACCTAGATGGAATGGACAAATTCCTAGAAACACACAAATTATCTACACTGATTTCTAGAAAAAATGAAGATATTAATAGAACAATAAGAAGTAAAGAGATTTAGTCATTAATAAAAAACCTCCTAACAAAAAAAAAGCCCAGGACAAGATGGTTTCACTAGAGAATTTTACCAAACATTCCAAGAAGAATTTCACCAATCCTGTGCAAACTCTTTTTAAAAATGAAGAAAAGGGAATACTTCTTGATGATATTAAGGCAACATCACCCTAATACCAAAGCCAGATAAAGAAAACACAGGAAATGAAATTATAAACCAATATTCCTTATGAATATAGATTTATAAATCATCTAAAAAATAGTAGCAACACAACTCTAACAGCACATTAAAATAATTATCCACCATAATCAAGTGAGATTTACTCCAGTTATGCAAAAGTGGTTCAACATAATAAAATCAGTTAATGTAATATACCAATTTACCAGAAATGGGGGGGGGGGGCATGATCATCTCAACTGATTTTTTTAAAAAAAGGCATTTGACAAAATCTAGCACCACTTCTTGATAAAAACAACTAAAGCACTAGGAATAGAGGGAAACTTCCTGGAAATGATAGAGGACATATATGAAAAATCCAGAGTTAACATCATATTTAACAGTGAAAGACCAAAAACTTTCTCTATAAATCAGGAACAAGACAAGAATGCCCACTGTCAACACTGTTATTCAATGTTGTACTGCAAGTCCTAGAGCAATTAGGCAAGAAATAAAATAAAGGGTATCCATATTGGAAAGGATAAACCATTCCCTATTTGCAGATAACATGATCCTATATACAGAAAATTCTGAAAAATACAAAAGAGCTTATATGAATTCAGCATAGTGGTGGGTTACAAGATCAACACCCCAAAATCAGTAGTGTTTCTATACACCATCAATGAACAATCAAAAGAGGAAATTTTAAAAATTCTATTTATAATAGCAACTAAGAGAATCAAATATCTAAGAATAAATCTAACCAAGGATGTAAAGGATTTGTACTCAGAAAACTTCAAAATATCACCAAAAGAAAAAATCATAAAAGACCTAAATAAATGAAAGGACAGTCCATGTTCATGGATTGGAAGACTAAACATTATTAAGATGCCAATATACCCAAAGCAATTTACAGATTCAACATAATCCCAATAAAAACTACAACAACCTTCTTTGAAGAAATGGAAAGCCAACCATCAAATTTATATGAAAGGGTAAGGGGACCTGAATAGTCAAAGCTATCTTGAAATGGAAGAAGGAAGTTGGAGGGCTCACACTTCCCAATCTTAAAACTCACCACAAAGCCACAGTAATCAAAACAGCATGATACTGACAAAATGAAACATATATAGACCAGTGGAATCAAATTGAGAACTTAGAAGAAATCAACCCACATACTTATGGCCAAGTGATTTCTGACAAGGGGGCAAAGAGCACTCAATTGGGAAATAATAGTCTCTTCCACATAAAGTTCTAGGAAAACTGGATCTCCATCAGCAAAAGAATGAAGGTGGAATCCTACCTCACAGCATATACAGAAATTAACTCAAAATTGATAAAACATCTGTATATAAGTGCTAAAAGTATAAAACTCCTATAAGAAAACATTGGGAGACTTCTGGGAAAATGGAGGATTAGAGAGGCAGAGGGATCACTTCTCCCCAAGAAAAAATAGCTAGAGTACAGATGGAGACGGTAGGAAGGGCTGCTCTGAAACTTAGGACCCCTGGGGAAGGCAAGACACCACTCCAGAAAAGAGAGGGGCAAAGGAAAAGAGTCTTGGCAGGCTGGAAAAACCTTGTGAGTAAAGCTGAAGCAGCAACAGTTGGTGCCCATCTCCCTTGGAACAAACAGCAGTCTATAGACTGCAGTGGCTGTGCACTCAAGGAGAAGGGAAAGATAGTGACACAGCCTATAGCAAATTTAGATTTTGGCCAGTGAACTTGGTCTGCTGCATTGGAAGGGTCACACACTTCCAGGCCAAGGGGGGTATGACATTGTTTGCCCTGAGAGCCAGCAGGGAGCTAAAGATAATTTGTCTTCTCAAACACCATCCCTATTGGCCTGGACTGGTTGCTGAGGAGGCAGAGGGAGGGAGGGTGTGGCCATCCAAGAGAGGAGAAGAGCTTCTAAGAAAATTTGTGAGGCTTGGACCACCCTGGGGACATTGCTTCTGCACTACCCACCCCAGTAGCATTACACTGAATACATCCCCCTCAGCTCTGGGATCTGAGAAGTTTGCCAAAAAAATGCCATCTGCTGGCAGACCAGAAAAGTGCATGAAAAGAAGAGAAAAAAATAGATAGATAGATAGATAGATAGGCCAGCAGGCAGGCAATCAGGTGCCTTTACTGTACCCCTCTCCAAGGCCCTTGGAAACTGGCCTGCATCCATTACAGGGTCCTTAGCCCTAGTTTGAGCAAACAGGGGCGATCCTAAATATCTAGAATAAGTTTAACTAAGAGTCAAAGAACAGTGGTAGCATACAGCTACTTAACAGTAAATCCCTAGGCAAAAGAGAGAAACTGAACATCAGAGTAAACTCAGCATCAGAATCAGATGCCTAGATCAGCAAAAAATTACAAGTCATGCTAAGAAAAAAGAAGATATGACTCAGGCAAAGGACCAAATCAAAGCTCCAGACAAGACATGGGACTGAAACAACTAATCAATGAGGTTCACACAAATCTCCTAAATCAAATCATGGAATTGAAAGACAACATGCTAAAGAAATAAAAGACATTAAGATGACACTGGGTGAGCACAAATAAAAATTTGAAACCTTGGATAGAAAAATGACAGAGCTTATGGGAACAAAAGGTACAGTAAATGAGATTAAAAATACAATAGAGATATACAACAGCAGATTTGAAATCGTGGAAGAAAGAATCAGTGATGTAGAGGACAGAACAGCTGAAATTGCAAAGAGAGAACAGAGAGAGAAAAGAATGGAAAAAAATGAGCAGGGGCCCAGGGAGTTTAATGATAGCACAAAGCATACCAACATATGTGTTGTGGGAGTTCAAAAGGAGAAGAGAAGGGAAAGGGGGCAGAAAGAATATTTGAGGAAATAATAGCCAAAATTTTCCCAACTCTCATGAAAGACATGAATATACATGTCCAGGAAGCACAGCACACTCTAATTTGAATAAATCCAAATAGACCTACCCCAAGATATATAATATGCAGAATGCCAAATACAAAAGATAAATTCTGAAAGCAGCAAGGGAGAAACAAAACATCACATACAAGGGATGTTCAATAAGACTTAGTGTGGATTTCCTTTCAGAAATCATGGAGATGAGAAGTAAGTGGTATAATATAATTAAGGTACTGAAAGAGAAAAACTGTCAGCCAAGAATTTTTTATCTGGCAAAACTGTCCTTCAAATATGATGCTGAGTTTAAAATATTTAAATACTAAGAGAGTTTGTAAATAAGAATTTGCTCTGCAAGAAACACTAAAGGGAATTCTGCAGCCAGAAAAGACAAGACAAGAGAGAGAGGCTTGGAGAAGAGTATAGAAGTGAAGACTATCAGAAAGGGTAACCAAAAGGGTAAAAAGATGGACAAAATAAAATATGACATATGAAAGCCAAAGGATAAAATAGTTGAAGTAAGTAATGCCTTAATTAACATTCATTAACATTGAATGTTAATGGATTAAACTCCCCAATCAAAAGCATACTTTGACAGAATGGATAAGAAAATATGAACCATCCATAAGCTGTCTGCAGGAGACTCACCTTAGACCCAAGGATGCAAGTAGAATGAAAATGGAAGATTGGAAAAAGATATTTCATGCAAATAGTAACCAAAAGAGAGCAGGTGTAGTTATGCTAGTGTTGGATAAAATAGACTAAATGCAAAAAGTGATGAGATTGTTTTAGCTTGCCAAAAGTCTGCCGATGCAAAGTACCAGAAATCAGTTGGCTTTTATGATGGGGATTTATTAAGGATAAAAGTTGACAGTTCCAAGACCATGAAATGTATAAATCGAGGCATCAGCAGAGATTCTTTTGATCCTGGCATTGTTGCTCTGTGGTGAAGCAAGATAGCTGCTCACCTCTGTGGATGTCTCTGCATTCCCTTCCAAAATCTACCATCTCCTGGATCTCAGCTGTGAGCAACCAGATATAAGGCTTGTCTTTATCTGGGCCTCAGCTCTTTGAGCCTCTTGAGAACTTCTGTTTTCCTGTAGTCCTCTCACTCACATTGCAGAATCAAATATGCTGGCTCCCTTTTCCTCTGTCTGTCTGAGTGAGTCTCTCTCTGTGTTTATATCAGACCCAGCAAGGAAGCGGAGACTCAACCTGAGTCATGCCTCATTGACTAAGTCCAATCAAAAGCCCTAAATTGATCTTATCAAGTAATCTAATCAATGGCATCCCAACTGAATTTAATGCAATCAAAGGGTATCATACCCAGAGGAATAGATTAGTTTACAAACATAATATTAATCTTTTGGGGATTAATGTAATAATTTCAAACTGCCACAAAGATGCAGAAAACCATTACATAATAATAAAAGGGACAATACACTAGGAAGAAGTAACAGTAATAAATATCTATGCATCTAACCAAGGTGCCCCAAAATACATGAGGCCACCTCTGGCAGAAATGAAAGGAGAAACAGATGTCTCTACAATAATAGTTGGAGATTTCAACACACCACTCACATGAAAAGATAGAATAACTAGACAGAAGATCAGCAAGGAAACAGAAAACTTGAACAATATGATAAACGAGCTGGGCCTGAGAGACATATGCAAAACATTGCACCCAAATCAGATTATACATTCTTCTCAAATGCTCATAGATCTTTCTCCAGGATAGGTCACATGTTGGGCCACAAAACAGCTCTGAATAAATTTTTTAAAATTGCAATTATACAAAGCACCTTCTCTGATCACAATAGAATGAAGCTGGAAATCAATAATAGGCAAAAAGGGGAAATTTGCAAATATATGGAGGCTAAACAACACAATCTTAAACAAAGTTACAGACCAATCTTTTTAATGGACATAGAGGCAAAAATTCTCAACAAAATACTTGCAAATCGAATGCAACAGCATACCAAAAAAAAAAAAAAAAAAATTACACATCACAATCAAGTGGGTTTTATTCCTGGTATGTATGAGTGATTCAACATAAGAAAATCAATTATATACCACATAAATAAATCAAAGGAAAAAATCAGATGATCATCTTGATTGATACAGAAAAGGCATTTGACAAAATCCATCATGCTTTCTTGATAAAAACACTTCAAAAGATAGGTATAGAAGAAAAGATCCTCAACATAATAAAGGGCATATATGAAAACCCCACAGCCAACCTCATACTCAATGGGGAGAGGTTGAAAGCTTTCCCTATAAGTTCAGGAACAAGTATGCCCATTGTCACATTATTCAACACTATGCGAGAAGTTCTAGCTAGAGCAATTAGGCAAGAAAAAGAACTAAAAAGCATCCAAATTGGAAAAGAGGAAGTAAAACTCTCACTATTCACAGATGACATTATCCTATATTTGAAAATCCTGAAATAACTACAGCAAACTATTACAGCTAATAAATGAGTTCAGCAATGTGACAGGATATACGAGCAACATGTGAAAATCAGTAGTGTTTCTATACACTAATAATGAGCAAGCTGAGGAAGAAATCAAGAAAAAAATTCCATTTACAATTGCAACAAAATGACTCAAACATCTAGGAATTAATTTAACCAAGAATGTTAATGGTCTTTATCCAGAAAACTACAAAACACTGCTAAAAGAAATCAAAGAGGACCCAAACAAATTGAAGGACATTCCTTGTTCATGGATTAGAATACTAAACATCATGAGATATCAATTCTACCCAAATTGATGTATAGATTCAATGCAATACTAATCAAAATTCTAACAGCCTTCTTCACAGAAATGGAAAAGGCAATTACCAAACTTATTTGGAAGGGAAAGGGGTCCTGAATAGCCAAAAATATCCTGAAAAAGAAGAGCAAAGTCAGAGGACCCATGCTTCCTGACCTTGAAGTGTATTATAAAGTTATAGTGGTCAAAATAGCATGGTATTTGGCATAAAGATAGACACATTGATCAATGGAATTGAATTGAGAATTCAGAAGTAGACCCTTATTTCTATGGTCAACTGATTTTTGATAAGCCTACTTTTTAGTTTGCCAAAGGGCTGCTGATGCAACATACCACAAAATGTGTTGGCTTTTATAAAGGGGGTTTATTTGGGGGAAAATCTTACAGCTCCAAGGCTGGAACTATCCAAATAAAGGCACCATAAAAGGTACTTTCTCTCCAAAATCATATACTGTTGATCCTAGCATGCTGCCATGTGGTGAAGCAAGATGGTGGCTGATCTCTGAGATCTCTCCTTTTGGCAGAATCTACTATCTCTTGGAGTTTAGCTGTAAGCAAACAGGTATAGGGCTGGTCTCTTTCTGGATCTTAGCTCTTTGAGCTTTTCAGGGGCTTCTGTTTTCCTGATGTCCACTCTTTCACATTTCAGAATCAAATATGCTAGCTTTCTTTTTCTCTGTCTGTCTGAGTCTCTGTGTCTCCCTTTATATCACACCCAACAAGAGGGTAGAGATTCAACATGACTTATGCCCATTAACATAATCCAGTCAAATGAGTCTCATAACCACAGGAATGGATTAGCTTAAAACATAATAGTTGTCTTTTTTTGGATTCATAAAATAATCTCAAATTGCCCTAAATACCAAACCCATTTTTCTGAGACAGAACAGTCTCTTCAACCAATGGTGCTGGGAAAACTGGATATCCATAACCAAAAGAATGAAAGAGGACTTGTAGCAATTTGGTATTATTTATGAATTCCAAAAATAGATATTGGATTATGTTTGTAAACTGGTCTGTTCCTCTGGGCATGATTAAATTATGATTAGGGCTTTGATTGGGCCACGTCAGTAGGGTGTTTAGTCTCTTCCCCTTGGTGGGTGGCAACCCACAGATAAAAGACATGGCAAAGGACAGAGTTTGGAGTTCTGATGCTGAGTTTTGAACTAAAGCCCGGAAAGTGGGAGTCTACAGCTGACCTTGTGGAGAGAAGCAAGCCTGAGCCCAGAGACAATCGAGCCCTGGGGAGAGAGACAAAGCCTAGAGAGCCTGATGGCCTACAGCTGATATTGTAAGAAGCTGGGACCACAGAGCCTTAAGAGGAAGGCTGAACGTTGGCAGCCGTCTTGCCCTAACACGTGGCAATAGACTTTGGTGAGGGAAATAACTTATACTTTATGGCCTGATAACAGTAAGCTTCTACCCCAAATAAATACCTTCTATAAAAGCTAACAGATTTCTGGTATTTTGCATCAGCACCCCTTTGGCAGACTAATACAGGACTGTTATCTCACTCCCTATACAAGAATCAACTCAAAATGTATCAAAGACCTAAATATAAAAACCAGGATCATAAAACTCCTAGAAGATAACATAGGGAAACATCTACAAGACCTTGTAGTAGTTGGGGGTCTCTTAAACTTTACACCCAAGAATGAGCAACAAAAGAAAAAATAGATAAATGAGACCTCTTCAAAATTAAACAATTCTGTACCTCAAAGGACTATATGAAGAGGGTAAAAATACAGCCTACTCAATGGGAGAAAATATTTGGAAATCATACATCTGACAAGGGTCTAATATCCATGATATATAAAGAGAACCTACAACTCAACAATAAAAAGACAAATGATCCAATTTAAAAAATGTGCAAAAGACCTGAATAGATATTTTTCTAAAGAAAAAATACCAATGGTGGAGAAACACATGAAAAAATGTTCAACATCACTGGCTATTAGGGAAATACAAATCAAAGCTACAGTGAGATATCATTTCACACCTAGAATGGCCACTATTAACAAAACAGAAAACTATATTTGGAGAAGATGTGGAGAGATAGGAACACTTATTCACTGTTGGCGAGAATGTGGAATGGCAGTCTGTTTGGAAGTTCCTAAGAAAGTTAGATAGAGATCTACCATGTCACCCAGCAATACCACTACAAGGTATATACAGAGAACTGAGAGCAGTGACACGAACAGACACCTGCACACTGATGTTCATAGAGACATTATTCACAATTGCCAAAAGATGGAAACAACCCAGGTGCTCATCAACTGAAGGATAAACAAACTGTGGTACGTACACAGAATGGAATATTATTCAGCTGTAAGAAGAAATGAAGTTGTAAAGCATTTTACAACGTGGATGAGCCTGGATGTCATTATGTAGAGTGAAGCAAACCAGGCACAAAAGGACAAATATTGTGTGACTTCACTATTATGAACTAAATAAAATGAGCAAAGTCATGAAGTTAATAGCTAGAATGTAAATCACCAGAGAATAGAATGTGGTTAGAGAATGGAAAGCTGAGGTATAATCTGTGCAGAATTGGTAAAAAGTTGTTTGCAAATGTTTGGAAATGAATAGAAATGGTGAAAGCACATCATAGGATTTGTAATTAGTAGTGCTAACATATGGGTATAATAGTAGTTGCTTTTCTCTTCTTTTTTTTTTTTGGAGTAATGAAAATGCTCTAATATTGATTGAAGTGATAAATGCACAACTCTGTGTTTATATCAAATGCCATTGATTGTACACTTTACATAAATTATATGATTTATGAACCAAAAAAATAATAGGTTGGGGAGAAAATACACCAAAAGTAAGATTTGGACTATAGCTAATAGTAATACTTTGACAATGCTCTTTGATAATTTGTTACAAATGTTTCACAGCAATGCAAGGTATTTGTGGTGAGGTGATGTATGGGACCCTTGTATGATGTTATGCATGCTTGTTTTGTAAGTTCAAAACTTTTACTATACACTTATTGTTTATGTATGTTCTTGTATGAATGATATACTTCAATAAAATTTTTAAATAAAAAAAGAGAAAACATTGGGAAGCATCTTCAGGACCTTATATTAGGGAGCATTTTCTTAGACTTCACACCCAAACCATGAGCAACTAAAGAAAAAAATAGATAAATGAAATATCATCAAAATTAAACAGTTGTGCATCAAAGGACTTTATAATGAAGGCAGAAAGACACCCTACAAATTGGGAAAAAAATATTTAGAAACCACATTTCCAATAAGAATTTAATATCCAGGATATATAAAGTAATCCCACAACAGTAAAAAGATTTGAAACTGAATTGAAAAAATGGCCAAAAGACTTTAGAATAGACATTTCTCCAGTAAGTATATACATATGACCAAAATGGACATGAAAAATGCCCAACATCATTAACCATTAGGGAAATGCAAATCAAAACCACAATAAGGGGAGCCAATGTGGCTTAGTGGTTGAGTGCTGGCTTCCCATATGTGAGGTCCTGGGTTCCATGCCTGGCACCTCAAAAGAAACACACACACACACACACACAATAAGATACATTTTCATACTCATTAGAATGGGCATTATTTTAAAAATGGAAAATTGCAAATGTTGAAAAGGTATGGAAAAATATGAACACTCTTTCATTGTTGGTGGGAATGTAAGATGATGCAGCTGCTATGGAAGACAGTTTGGTGGTTCTTCAGAAAGTTAAGCAGAGAACTACCATATAACCTGGAAATCCCACTTCTAAGTATATACCCAAAAGAACTGAAAGAAGGGACTCTAACAGATAGTTGCATACCGATGTTCATAGAGGCTTTATTCATAATTGCCAAAAATGGAAGCAACCCAATTGTACATCAACAAATGTGGTATCTACATAATTATTCAGCTGTAAAAATCAGTGAACTTGAGATACATGTAATATGGATGAAACTTGAAAGCATCATGTTGAGTGAAATAAGCCAGATACAAAATGACAAATAATGTAGGATCTCACTGATATGAAATAATTAGAATAAGCAAATTCATAGTGTCAGAAACTAGAATATAGGTTACTAGGGGCCATGGTGGTGGTAGGTAACGGGGAGTTAGTGATTAAATTACATAGAGTTTCTATTTGCGGTGATGGAAATGTTTTGGTAATGGATGATGATTATGGTAGCACAACATTGTGAACAGCTCTGAAATAAATATTTGAATGCTGTTAAAAGGGTAAATTTTAGATTTTATATATGTTACATATATTACTAGAATAAAAATTAAAAGAAAAAAGCATAGGACTGTACATACAGGGAATCCTAACGTAAACCATGGACTATAGCTAATATTATAATTATAATAATATTGTTTCATCAATTGAAACAAATGTACCACACTAATGTAAACTGTTAATAATAAGGGGGTGGTATATGGGAACTCTTATTTTTTGCATGAATTTTCTGTAAACCTACAATCACTCTAATTTAAAAATGCTTGATAAAATCCCTAAATATAAAACCTAAGACCTATAAAACTCCTAAAAGAAAATTAAGGAAAAAATACTTGAGATTTTAGCTAGGCAAAGATATTTTAGATATGACTCCAAAAGCATCATCCATAGAAGGAAAAAATGGATGAACTGGACTTTATCAAAACAACAACAAAAAACAAACAAACAAACAAACAAAAAACTCTTGCTCTACAAAAGTCACTATTTAGAGAACCAAAGGACAAACCACAGACTGGGAAAAAATAATTTATTACATCTCTCATAAAGAACTTCTATTCAGAATATACAAAGGATTCCAAAAACACAATAATAAGAAACAACCCAATTTTAAAATGGGCAAAAGATCTGAAGACACTTCACTAAAAATATGTATAGATGAAGATGGCAAATAGGTATATGAATAGGTAATCAACATGATTAGTTATTAGGGAAATACAAACTAACCTGATAAGATACCACTGAACATCAATTAGAATGGCTAAAAATAAATTAAATATCAAATGCTGGCAAGCATGCAGAACAATTAGGACTTGCATACATGACTATTAGGAATGAAAAACGGTTAAGACTCTGTGGGATATAGTATGGTAAGGTTTTTATGAAGTTAAACATACACTTACCATATGACCCAGCAATTCCCTTTCTAGGTATTTACACTAGTAAAATGAAAATTTTATGTTCACACAAAAATCTTATGTAAATGTTTATAGCAGATTCATAATTGTAAAAAATTAGAAACAGCCCAGATGTCATTCACATGTTTAATGAATAAACAAATGTGGTATATCCATACGATGTAACATTACTTATCACTATAAATGAAGGAACTTTTGATTCACACAACATGGATGAATCTTAAATGCATTTTTGCTGAGTATAACAAGCCAGATCTAAAGGGCTACGTATTGTTTGATTCCATGTATATACCATTCTATAAAAAGCAAAACTATCAAAAAGAGAAATAAACCAACTCTTGACAGTCAGAAGAAGTGAAGGGAGTGGTTGACCACAAAGAAGAAGCATAAGTGAATTTTTAGGCTATTGGAACTGTTTTATATCATGACTTTTGTAGTAGGCATACAATATCTATATGTTAAGTCCCATAGAATGGTCTACCATAAGGAACAAATTTTACTGCATCTAAATTAAAAAAAAATAAATAAATGTGTTGGGAAACCAAAATGTAGAATAAAACCTGCAATAAATGAACTTAACTGTATTAAAAACGAATAATGTGGGAACAGATGTGGCTCAAGGGGTTGAGCACCTGCTTCCCACATGGGAGGTCCTGGGTTTGGTGTCTGTGCCTCCTAAAAACAAAAAACAAAACAAACAAACAAACAAACGAAAAAACCAACTCAAG
>JAQZBX010072146.1:0-15120 GCA_029593785.1 Cabassous unicinctus | reverse complement strand
GGAACCCTCTCAACTGATAATCTAGTGTTTGACTTGGGTGATTTAAGACGGATCATGGCCATGGATGGAAACTTCAGAAGCCCCTTTATCAGTTTTCCACAGCATAAAATGTACTATTGTCATCATTTTGAAATGTTGAGAAACCGAAAGATACAGGCCTTGCCTAGCAAAGATTCTAGGCTTAGAGTGAAGGAGAATGTAGAGCTACGCAGAGGAGGCACAGCAGAATGAATGGCATATACCTAGCCTGAGAAATCAGAGGCTAGTAAATATAGTTTCCATCTTTAGCCAATTGGTCCCAGGAGGCAGGCATCTGATGATTGAGAGGAGGGAAGACAATCTTCCTTCAGAAAATAGTACATGCACAATACCAAACCCTGCTGCTCAGACACGAAATTCAAGACATGCTTTGCCAATGCAGAGGACTGGCCCTCTGGGAAGCAGCTCTGCCTCTGCAGAGTGATCCTCTGACTGGCATACCCTAGCTGTCAATGGCTAAGGAGATCGCCCTCAACCCTCTACTTCTTAAATTGTGGGAAAACTTGCCAAAACCTCCAGACACAGCTACCTCTCAAGCGGGGCAGAGGCCCACCACAAACATCTCCTACAAATAAACCAAGCCGAATCCAAATACGAGCACTCTCTTCACACAGGCAGGTTCAGTTTTGAGATTGCCATTATTCATTGCAATTATGATCGTTTTTCTTATGCTAAAATATCCTTCGGCTTGTGGGCTTTTGCAGGAGACATGGTAGAGCATTTTAATTCCACAGTGGGATGTATAAAGGGTAGGTGATTTCCTTCTTTAAGTAGTGACCTACTTTCCTGTGCCCCTCATTTTTCTCCCTACAGTGATCATATGGCTTCCCCTGGTCCATCACCATGTTCTGACTTCCTTTGGGAAAGTGGGAAGTATTTACTGACCAGAAGTCAGTAGGGAGTGTGCTTTGAGTTGCTCTTCTAAAAGAAATACAGTAAAACCTCCTGCATCTGCTCCTTGGGTCCAAGCCCACATGCCTGACCTGGTGCAGGTCCCCGTGCTCAGGTCCTGGGCAACACTTTGGAGCCAAGAAATTGATCAACAGGCATTCCATGTTGCTGCTCTGTGCTGTGCCTCTCTTCTCTTTAAGGGTATCCCATGCCACCCACCCCAGACACACACACACACACACACACACCCTTTCACACTTTCTTCTCTTTCTCAGGGAAGGAACTGGACAATACCTTTGAAAACAATTTCTAAAATGGGACAAGCTGTACAAACATTAATAGTTACGTTAAATCAACACTGTTGCACATTTTGAACATTGAGTCTAGAATTAAAAGCCGCCTCCTCTGCAGAAGGAATTTCAAGCATCATTAGAAGGAGACACTTGGGCCACTGAATAGCACTTGCATCATCCCCAGTAGTGCAAGGATTTCTGATAAGTTTACTGTTAAAGATTTTAGTGAACATCTTTGTAATCTGCTTAAGAAAGCAAATTGTCACCTGGAGCTATTTGGCTACACTTTCCTCCGGAACCACTACAACCAGGCTTCCTCTCCCCCTGCTCCCAAAGCTAAATCACTCTGCCAAGGTCACCAGTCACCTCCTAATAGAAGAGCTCAACAGTCACTTCTATTGGGGAACTCTTTGGGACAGGAAAAATCTAACATGGGAATGTTGGAATAGTGTATCTGCCTCGCTATATAGCCCAGGAGTTCCAGGATCCCAGTTCCCCTGCAGTGAGGAGGAAATAGTAGGAGATCAGTAAGTATTTGTTTAATAAATACTCTTAAATGAAGAACCTCGGGAAGGTCTCTCCCCACATAGTTAAGCACCATCTCTCTGCTCAGCCCTTCCTCTCAAGGTGTAACCAGATCCAAGCTTCTGTTCTTGTCATCATAATGATCCAGTGGGATTTTCAAACCTCTCTAGCAGAAAACATGTATATTCTGAGATCCAGGCTTCTGCCCTGGTGGGAATGTGAATTACATCCTCATCAGTTCCAATGACAATACATATTAATAATGAGAAAAGCAAATGGTATTGTTTTTCTATTAAAATGGCAGCTATTTCCTATGTAAATTTCTGCTTTATACATTAATGCAAAACAAAACTTCACTTAAAGAATGTCTAAAGTGCCCTAGCTCAATCACTTGGCATCTTCTGGTCAGCCTCTTGTTTTTTCCTATCCAAGTCAAGCTTCCTGGATAAACCACCTGTCACCACCTGTACTACCTCACCCACTAAATAATTAATCCTTAACCCACTGTGATCAGGGCCCTGCATTTCACACTTATCTCAAATTGCTCTGCCAAACATTACCAATAGCCTTTGAGTCAGGAAAAAACAACAAAGTAGGAATGCTGATTATTTCTATGTTACTTAACAACCCTGAAAAAATTAACATAGGGATTCTCCCCCTTCTCCAATTAATCAAGAATACTGCCTTTACCAGCTTGCTCCTTGCATAGAATTAGGGTACTGATTGAATGCAGAATTGAAAGGTGCTTAATAAGGTAGAGAATTACTAGTAGAGTAGAATATAATCAGCATGGAAGATGAGAGAGGTGCTGGAATGGAAGAAAAGGTCAGCAAAGGCTGGGTTGGAGGGGCTGTTGGATAATTTGGGTAAAGAGGGCAGGCAGCAAAACTTGAGAGGTGGCAGATACAGAAAGGGAGCAGAGAATTTAAATATTTTGTTGGGCATTATGAATAAACTTTGTCTTTGGTATTCTGTGAGAGATTTTACTAAAGAACCCTCCTTAACTAAGGTGAACAGACTCTATGTCATCTGCATGCATCAAGCCTAGAAACTGGTTCCACCCTAGAACAATCAATAAATACCTCCTGTCCTCCATCCCTGAAGAGTTTGCTCCCAATCTCATACATATGTAGGAAAAATTAAAAGCACACAACCAATTTTATTGCAAACAAGCTCCTCCAAACACCTTCCCAAATGTCCCTACTCCCTCAAACCAGAAGCCATTGGAGGTTTACTCCCATCATTGAAGACTTCCAAGAGAAGGACTTAGTAACACCATGCACTAGTCCCTGCAATGTTCCTGTCCTCCAGGTAAGAAAACCAAATGGGAAAGGATGGAGATGTGTCCAAAACATAAGAGTTTAAGTAAAATTGTCATTACCTGCTTCCTCATAGTCCCAAAGCCTCATCTACTATCCCAGATACCCCCTGGGACTGCCCATGTCACTATAGTTGAGCTCTGCAGTGCAGTCTTTGGCATACCAATCCACCCTGATAGCCATTATCTATTCACCTTCACATGGAATAATTTCCAATATATCTGGACTGTTATACCTCAGGAATGCACAGAATCTCTGATTACTTTTCTCAACTCTGAAAAATGACAACAAGACATAATCTTTCCCTCAGGTTCCATGCTTATACAATATATTGATAATCTCCTTGCATGCTCCCCTATCAAACAAATATATCAGGTTGACTGGTTACATTTACTACAATAGCTAACCATAAAGGGTCATTAATATCTCCAGGGACAAACTCCAATTCATGCAGCAAGCAGTCAAATATCTAAGGCGCATCTTCTCCAACCAGGGCCACTATAAGACCCCAAAAGAATCTTTTCTCCACAAAACTTTCCAAAGCCCCAGACAAAAATAACAACTGAGAGGATGCATAGGTCTTTGTGGGTATTGTCAGAATGGATACCAAACTTCTCCCTTTTAGCTCAACCTCCTTATGAACACCTAAAGCATACTGTACCTGAGCCTTGGAGCTGGAATTATGACCAGACTGATGCCTTTCATAATCAGAAGGAAGCCCTGCCAGATACCCCTGCCCTTGGACTACCTAACGCTGACCTCCCTTTTCAGCTATATGCCCATGAAAGAAAGGGGAATGCCTTAGGAGTATTAACCCAAGAGCATGAAGGGGTCCAGAGGCCCACTGGATATCACAGCATGTAGTTAGATCCTGGAGCCCGAGCCTACCTGCCTTGTCTCCCAATGGTGGCTGCAGCAGCTAAGCTAGGTGAAGTTACTGCAGATATAGTTATGAATATGCAATGTGTTCATTTTTGCTCCTCATGCTGTAGAATTTTTGCTCAATTCTGTGTTAACATCTCTTTTCTGTACAACTCCCATCTTTTGAGCTTATATTTCTCTCTCTCATACAAAGATTCATAAAAGTTCCCCCATAAACCCTGCCACTCTGCTCCCACTTCCTGACCACAGAGCACATGATCACGACTGCATAATTCTTACCGAAACCCTAGTTTCATCTAGGCCTAACCTCACGGAAACCCCATAGACAACCCAGATATAGCCTAAAGGTCATATTTCAAAACTGAAGCCCCAGAGGGCAGATGCCAAGCTAGAGATGCAGTAACTTCCTTAACAGAGGTTCTTGAGAGCAACCCCCTTCCTAAAGACATTTATTCTCAACAGGCAGAATTAACAGTTCTTCCTGGACTTTGCCCAATATCTAAAGGGTTGAGAGAAACAGTTACACTGATAGCAGATAAGCCATTGGTGTAGTACATGATTTGGGTTTGCTCTGGAAACAAACAAGGTTCCTTACCTCCTCTGAAGCTGCCATTAGGAATGGAAACCAAACCTATCAGAAGCTCTTCCACTCCCCAAGGCTAATGGGGTTACCTAAGTTAAAGCTCACATCCCTGAAACTCTCAATTTAGATGAAAGCAAGGGTAACGACTTGGCTGATGAGGCTGCTAAGGTGGTAGCCCAAACTCTCTCACAAAAACCAGTGGAGCTTTGTACACTGGATCAAGCCCTGCCTTGCAAACCCAATTACCTAATAAAATATCAAGGACTGGAAACTCTCAAAGAGAAGAGCCTATGGAAGGAAACTTGCTGTAAATTAGACCCTAACCAAAACAACCCAGTGTAACCAGATACCCTAAAATTATCAATGTTCTGAGCACTTCATTCATTCACACCTTGGAACAGTCAAAATGCTAGAAAAAATGGAAAAATATGGATGGGAATGCTTTTATATTATCACTCACCAGGTCTATACTTATTGTCAAGCATGTCAACAATACAAATCAGGAAAGCCATTAACATTTCCCATAGGACATTTTCCTTTACCTTGCTAATCTGGCAAATGGACTTTTTCCAGTTTCCACCTTCTCATGGATATAAATATATGCTGGTAATGATCTGTATTTTCTCTCACTGGATAGAAGCCTCTTCTGTAGACAAGCTATTGCCTCTTTTGTACCCAAGAAACTACCTGAAAATATCATTCCAACTTGGAGCACCCCCACTGAACTTCATAGCAATTGAGGCACTCTTTTCACAGGACAGATAATTAAAGAAAATTCTAGAGTCATCCCTGTATATCAAAGGCTACATTGCCCAAACCACATCCAAACTTCCAGCCTGGTGGAAGTTCCAACCAGATAATCAAACAAGAGCTAGGCAAGGTTAGTGAATTTCTAGAATTTCCCTGGCTTAAAATACTTCCACTAATTCTGTTCAAACTTTGCTCAACCCACTTTGGAAAGCATACACTCACACCCCATGAAACTGTTGCTGGAAGACCTTTACTACTTCCTCACACATTATTTACAAACCCTAATATTGCCCACTAAGACCTAGTTAAATTTAGTGAGGCACTAATAAACCACTCTTGAGCTTATGTTTCACAAGTGGAAGAAGCCTTTGAAGAAGAACATCACCTGACTCTAGCAAACCCCCAAAATCTGCAGCATGGACAGTTTGTGTGCTGGAAAAGACAGCAATTAAAAAACTCTTTGGAACCTCAATGGAAAGGACTTTATCAGGTCTTCTTCACCAACCGATATGCTGTCAAACCTGCTGGTGCAGGCCCTTGGAGACTACCATGTCAACTTAAACAAACTTCTAATCATTGGAGAGGTACTGACACTGGTGACCTCAAGCTCACCCTAAAAAAAGATTCAGGTTACCCAGAAATAGATGACAACTGATGTGGAAAACTTTCCCAAAGAGCTATGGATCAAGAAACATGCATTTTTCTCTCCTTTTCTTTCTCCTTTCCTGTTCTTCCTGGTCCCTTGCCATTCACCACCCTTTTTTCCCCAGCCTTATAGAGGGCTACCAACCTGGGCAATCTGTCAAATTGCTGTGTCCATGCTAATTTGGACTCCTCAGAAGGGCCCCAGTTTATTGACCACACCCATAGACATTCAGACTTAGAGACCTAAAATGCATATTTCTCATAGACCAAGTATGGGGCAAAAAGGATGGGCACTCAATAGATGAATATCAAAAATGGATACCCCATTGGACTTATCTTAGTCTTGAAGGAAAGGGGTATCCCATAGCACAAATTGTCCAGACTGTAACAAATTTCTCTCTTTGCATAAACAATGATAATGACACTGGACCTTATTTAGGTACTATCCGAGCAGACCTCTGCAATCAGACCCTTTAGGTCAAGAGAAATAGGCGAATGGTATCCTCTATACAATGACAGGCTACTCAAACAGAACTCTGATGATGACATACCAGACACTTACTATTCTGAGCTAAATGAAACAGCCTTTTCTTCCATTGGAAATGTTTCAGGACATTGGAATGCTGGTGTCATCCTTGTTTATAACTCTGACAATTATACCATCTACCTAGACCAATTCTCAGCTTTGCTTGGACAGACATCCCTAACAGTACTTCTCTCATGTATGACTATTTCCAAGCCTATTATATCAATTACCCCACAATATCCATTGTTCATTCTCCACTAGACCCCATCATTTTACAGACTTTGCCTGTAAAGATGCAAACCCCTCCGTATCTGGAGGTCTAGAGAGACAAGAACAAACATGCTGCATTGTGGGTGGCACTTGAGCCCTCAGCCTGGACAGCACAGGCGATTTCTTCCTGTGTGGACAGAACAGGCCAAGGGTGGGACTTACCACAGTAACAGCCCTAATCCCTGACCTAGAGAAGAGGGACCAATTAGAAACAACAGAAGTACACAACCTGGGATGATTCATTTATCAACTCAAAAACCTTTTTAGCCCTAAGAGGGACACTGTAGAATACAACCCATTAATTGAAACACCTGGTAGGGCTGGGACTTTCTGAGAAGTATATTTTGGTTTTAATGGAATTCTTCACTCAAAAAAGTAAAAAACTATTGAGGACACCATCAAGGCATTAGATAACTGACAACTCAAGGTAGAGACCCTTGTGAAGTTTGTCTACAAAACCGTGGGGCACTCAGTACCTGCACAGCTAGGAAGGACACGTGCCTTCTTAGGGAGCAATGCTGCTTTTATGTAAATCAGTCCAGCAAAACCGAACAAACATCAGGGTATCAAAGAAAAGATTCCGATTCTGCAAGAACCAGGGACTCCCAGGGCTTATGAGTTATTTAGTTGGCTGAATCTTGGATCCTGGGGAACTGGATTTGGGGCCTATTCCAAACACTGTCAATCGTTTTCCTCCTTATAATTATAACAGTATCTTTAATTTATTATTTTATTTCCAGAATAATGGCTATGCTTCAACAATCTCTCACTTCCAAAATCATGCTGGTAAATCAGGCTTTTGATCTAAAGCCTGCACTTATGACTCCTACAGGACAACACCTATGATAACTACCTGCACTTACCCCAAAACACTGTTGCCTCCAAATTATATTCCTCACGTGTCTTTCAGAAACCTTCTGCTGACCAACAAGAGCTTGATGGAATCCACTTTCCTCAATCGGTCATAGCTCTGTCACATATTCCCTTCTCCATAGGACATGACACTGCACCCTTCCAGCCACGCAGATGCCTAGAAACCCCCTATCCTGTGGGACAGCACAGAATCAGTATTCATTGGCGATGCTGTCTCCTAATGATCTTGATGAAAAGAGAGAAATGTGAAGGAACTCTAAATAGACCTTCAGTCCCTGGGTTACAAAATGGCTCTTTGCTGGCTGACACAACCAGACTTCAGGAACAAGCAACTCAGGGAATGAGACTTATAGGAAATGGGACAAGAAAAAGAAGCCTAAGCCCTGACCAATCAGTTTCAGACAAGTTTCCTTTTGCCTCAATGTTCCAATAAGCCACTAGAACAGAACTTGCCTGATGACCACCATTTCTCTTTTTTTGGACTATAAATTTCCAGTGTCCTCCAAACTCTTTGGAACACCCGCTTTTAGTTGGTGTTGCCCAATTCGCAAATTTTCTCTCTTCTTTCTAATTTCTGTAGCAGTTCTTTTGACATACCATTTTCCCACAAAAGCCAAAACTGGCAATTTCTCTAAGAAATTTATTGGCATTATACATTCTATTTTAATAATAAAAAGAAACAAAACAACATATTAGTTGGATACACAAGAATTCAAATTTGTACTAAAATAGGTGACGTGTAAGCACCATTTAAAATTCTCTTCATATTTATTTTTAAACCAGCATTGCAATTATTATATATATACTTCTGAATATCGATAAGAAAAATAAAACTTAAGTTGCAAGTCCAGTCCTCACAACCAGCAAGTAACAGAGCCAAGATTCAGACCCAAGCAAGGTCCATATGCTTACTCACTACTCCATGGATACCCAGGGAGTAATTATTTTTTATTATGTGCCTTCAAAAAGCATATATTTTTTTCATGGCCCTTTCTTTCACTTTCACATTGTTTTTATATAAAGTCAACATTTGGAAAATTCAGTGCCTCCAGGATTCTATCTAAGATGAAGGTTTGAACTTTCACTAATTTCTATGAATTGTATTATTTTGAAGATAAAATCACAAATGTCACTTCTTCGTTAAAACTTTTGTTGCCTCCCAGAAATTAATCATGGACATATCTGTGATAATGCTGCATCAATTAATTTACCCAGTTAATGAAAATTTATGGAACACATATTAAGCACAGATGAAAAAGGTAAATTAGAAAAGGGTCTGGCTGCCTGGGGGGTTGAAGAGGACATGGCATATGCACAAACATCGTACATCACAGGCAGGATGGAGTCTCACAACAGAAGCACGCATGGGGTGCTGAGAGGACCTAGAATATTGCAGACCATTTTAGAATGGTAGTGATTTTAGTTTGATGGATAAAGCCCTATAATCCCTGCTTACATCTGCTCAAGAAATAACCACTTGACACGATCCCATTAGGTCCACTGTACAAGGTGGCATTTGTGGCTTCATCTTCAAAATAATGCAATTCATAGAAACGGATAAAAGGTCAAATCCTTCTTTCTTTTAAGTGGAGCTGACATGGCCATGTACGAGCTGGGGAGAGAGGACCTATTTAACAGAGGTCAAAATGCCCTCCAGAAATATGTCTTCACAGTGCAGTATTGTGCTGAAATGTATAGGTGATCTGGTAAGGATCTGCCTGAATACAAGGGGATAATGAAATGGTAAGCAGGAGACAAAGTCTATGAACAGAACAACGAAGAGCAAAGAACTGAATTTCAAAAACAAGAGACAGGAGGGAAAAAATGGAGGAGAACCAGGATCAATTGGGTACATAAGAAGAAAACCAGATTAATAGGCCAATAATGGCTAACATGTAGTAACAAATTTTATGCAGCAACCACCACTCTAAGTGATTTACGTGGGATTACTCATTGAATACTCACAACACAGTAGCAGGTGGGTGTTAATCTCCTCTCTCACTGATGAGAAGACATGGGATGAGAAACGTGTCTGCATCCTAGAATTATCTAGAGGTCAAAGACAGCATCTCTGGCCAGGCAAATGCACCCTAAGGTCTGAATCCCCGAAACCCCACAGTGCACTCCCCTTTTTGGGTACCATGGAGAAATGTCCCAAGGACCAATGGGGCCACAGGAAGGAAGCTGTCATCAGTGTCAAGCTTACAGAGAATTTAGGAGCTCCAAAATGCAACTTTAGCAGAGTTACTGTGGCTGGAAATCAGAGAGAAGTTACAATGCTGTAGGGAGGTGAAGGCAGGTGCTAGTGGGCAGTTGACTGAAATAAAACTCTACCTCCAAGGGAGAAATGCTAAGGACATGAGGCCCAAGAGGTAGATAGGGGCAGAGCTAGTGGGTCAAGGCTGAGAACAGATCATCTAGGACAGTTATAAATGATGACTGATGGAATGCTAAGAGGTGGAGAGGAAAGTAGATAAAAACAAATGCCATACAATATCTTTCCCAGCAGAAAGTCCATGAAAATAGAGGACTGTAATTGGGTCTGTTAAGAATTGGGGGTTCATTGAATTATAAACTTTAGAGGTGAAATTTATGTATATTATACAATAATGCTATTAATGAAAGAAAAGAAAGAGGAAGAAGGAAGGAAGGAAGGAAAGAAGGAAGGAAGGAAGGAAGGGAGGGAGGGAGGGAGGGAGGGAGGGAGGAAGTAAGTAAGTCCGGGAATATTCAAATGCAGTGTTTCACAAGTTTTTTGATCTTAGAACAGTTTTGTGAGGACCCCATCCCAGAGACTAATAAGGAAATCAAGCAGAGATAAGTAAAAGATTTACTGAGTGGGGTTAGAGCTGGGTTAAGAACACAAGTGAGGCGAATCAGCAGGAGGTTTAGAGCAACCAGCTCTATGAATATGAATAGTGAGGACCTGACATGGCATGAAAAATGCTTTTCTAACATCTTAGTTCTTCTTCAATTTCCAGCATTACTAGCTTTCCTTAAACTGTAAAGGGGCCTCCATTCCATCTGATGATATATCAAAGCAAGCCACTTTGCTTCCCTATGTAGCACATATTCCAGATGAACAAAGAATGAGTTTCAAGCAGTCAGGTGTAAAGAGCAGGTGGCAAAAATCACCAAAAAATAAACACCTAAAAAGTCTGTGTGTGATATTAGACATAAGTGGTATACCGTAAGTCTAAAATGTGAAGCATAGGTCTGTTAAAGAAAAATCCAGAGAAAATTAGTTAATTTGCATGTAGTTTCGTTATATTTCATGAAAATAATTTTCTCACATGTGATGGAGTCAGCTGGTAAACTGAATCTGAGAACAGAAGCAAAAACAGGATTTATAAGATTGTTGGGGGATAGGGAGGAAAAAACTGCAGTCTTGGAGCAGTGAATCTTATTTGCACATTTTGGGGTGCAAACTGATTTAGCTAACAACTAGCAAAGAGGTAATTTGAGCAGTTTGTCTTATAGAAGGCCAAGGATGTCTAAAAACAAAACAAAATAAAAAACAATTTCAGTTATTTATGGATGCCCAGAAAACTTAGGGGTGACAGGTCATATCTATGGAATGTTGATCACCATCTAACAACACCTCCAGCTTGGTGAGGCCAGCTCTCTATTATTTGCCTTGATCCAATTTATCAATTCCTTAATTCATATGCAATTATAATTGGCACCTGTTCCTCTCCAAAGACGGCAAACATCTGGGTAAAGTGCCCGACTTCATACAAAACTGGGGCACTGAACTCTCCCTCCAACTAACCGCTGATGGGTTGAATTAGTAACTATTAGTAATCAAATAATACAAGGACAATGAGGTTTTTATTTCTCCACTTTGTCCATACTCAAATGAAAACAAAAGTAAAAATAGGCCAAAAGTATTCAAGAAGCACTCAACCAATGGGACGCAACTCTGGCATACTCCTTAGAGAGTGGTGACTGGGGAAATCATTGAAGGTACCAGACTTTTACATGTAGCTTTTATGGGGGAGGTGAAAACAGGGAAAAGGTGAACAACTGAAATTTATAAAATTCTCACAAATAACCTCCTTTCTCGAGTTGGTGCTTAGTAGTAATGGCTCAATGCCAGGGAGGTTCACCACCAGGAGTCATGTCCCAAGCTGGGGGGAAGGTAGTGACTATATTTGCTGTTTGGCTTGGAGAGAGGCCACATTTGAGTAACAAGGAAGTTTTCAGGAGGTAATTCTTATGCAATAGTTATTATTAGGCTAAGTTTCCATTTTATAAAGATAAGGTTCATAAATACAAGCACTAATATCAAGGGCTTGGCATATTTCTCTGTTTTCTTTTATTAGGCACTGCCTATGTACTCTAGAGAATCTTGCCACTCTATTTGAGAATGCAGCAAGACTTCCCAGGATGGGCGTTTAATACTTTGTTGGTTATTATGTGGCTCTCCACCACTGAAATAACACCCTAAGACAACATGAACACATTCATATTCCATAAAGGCATGCCCCAGGTATACTCTTCCCCACCCAACATCCCAACACCTACACCATGCAGCTGTGACCCTCCCTTGCCATAGTTGCCAAAATGACACTCCCAAAATTGCATTCTCAACCACAGTCCTCAAACTCCCCAGAGTTCAACCATTCCTTACTCCAGCCCTCTCTTCAGCTCCACGGAAAGCCCAAACCATCCCAACCTCACTCACACTCACACTTCAGCACTGTTGACCCCACTCACATCCCTGTACCACCATCACCCCCATCACCCCCTCCACTGTCAAACCATGCACCTTATCATAGATTCAGCCCAGACTAAGCATTGGCTTAACACTCTCTACTCCCATTCCATCTCCTGGTAACCTATCTTTCAGACTCTACCTCTGGGAGTCTGCTTAACATGCTTAGTTCATATCGGTGAGATCATGCAATATTTGTCCTTTAGTGACTGGCTTACTTTACTCAACATAAGGTCTACAAGATTCATCCATGTTGTCGTATGTGCCGATACTTCATTCTTTCTTACAGCTGAGTAATAGTCTATCGTATGTATATAGCACATTTTGTTTATCCATTCATCCATTGTACATCAGTAAATTAAAGGGGAAAAATACATGGTTTTCTCAAAAGATGCATAAACAAAATAAGAATCAGTAAAATTCAGCAGTAATTTATAATAAAGGGAACTTCTTTAAGTCCCTTGGGAAAGGGTATCAATTAAGTACCAAAAGCAAAACCATATTTAATAGTGAAACTTAAAAGCATTTCCATTTAGGTCAAGATCAAGACAAGGATACGCAGTATCACTGCTTTTACTTAACATTGTACTGGAGGTCTTAGCCAATGCAACAAGACCAGAAAAAATTAAGAAATATAAGAATTGTAATTGAAGAACCCAAACTATCCTTATTTACTGCTAGTATGATTGTTTTATTATACTGATAGGTTAGGTTATACTATCCCCAAATCTCAGCATCTTGACATTACAAAAGTTTGTTTTCACATAGGCAAAGTCCATCACTGTCCCAGGCTACTCTTCAATGCAGCTGTCCTTCTTATGTTGGTTTATCATTTTATGCTATTTCTATGTTATGGCATATTCATATCAACCTATGCTTATACAAGCAAAGCAAAAGAGAGCTGGAAAATCAATCCCCAGCAATTAAATGGTCCCACTCACACCATTTCAGGTCCTATCTCTTTGGTCAGAAGGAGTCACATGGTCTTGCCTAATTTCAAGAGGTTGGAGAAATAAAATCCTCCCACAGCACAAATAATCAAAATGTCTAATACAATTATCTATGCAAAACATTCAACACAATCTACATCAAAGCTACTAGAACCAATAGTAAAGTTTATCACATTTATTAAACTTCTGTGGCATTCTTACAAAAATGCATAACCTCAATCTACTCACAAGAAAACATCAGACAAATCCAAATTGAGGAACAGTATACAAAATAACTGCCCTGGACTCTTCCAAAATGTTACATTCATGGAAGATAAAGAAAGACTATGAAACTATCAGAGATTGGAGGAGAATAGGGAGATAACACAAGTAAGTGCAATATGGGATTCTGGCTTAGATCATAGATTTGAAAAATTACATTAGCAGAAAAACTGACAGAATTCAAATACGGTCTCTGTATTGTACCAATGTTAATTTCCTGGTCTCAGTATCTGAACTATGGCTATTGAAGCTGTTAATATTATGGGAAGCTGGATGAAAGGTTTAGTAACTCTCTCTACAATTTTTGCTACTTTTCTGTAAATCTAGAATTATTTCAAAATAAAAAAGTTTTTAAAAAATGGCAACAAAACATTAATGAAAAATCTCATTCACAAGAGCATTAAAACTGGAAGCAAAGTATCAAGTGCTAAATAAAAAAAATAATATGGCCAGACTGCTATATTGCAACATGTTATTGAAGAACATTAAATAAACAATATAATAAATAACAATATGATAAGTAACAAATATAACAAATACATAGGACCTGAAATATGTAGCGATATACCATGTGCATGGATAGAAAGACTCACTATCATAAAGCTGTTATTTCTCCACAGAACTAAAAGACCTGCCTGGTAAAATGGCTAAAAAGAATAAGGTGGGGTAGCTTACCTTACCAGGATAAGAGTTATTAAAAGACATAGTTATTAAGGCAAAGTGTTATTGGGACAGAACGATACAAAATACACCAATGACAAAACAAACGAGCCCAGAAACAGGCCTGCATATTTTTAAATTGAATTTAATAAGTGAGACTAAAACTGATATATAGAACAAAAAGCCAAAAGCAGCTAAATATGTTATAAAGAAAAACAAGATGGGAAACTTGCTCTATATATCAAGACTTACTATAAGGCCATACAATTAAGTCGATGAGATATTTGTAAGGCATAGAAAAAATAGAATACACAACCCAGAAACAGATCTACACATATATGACAGAAATGGAATTACAAATCACCAAGGAAAGGATTGACTATTGAATTAGTGATCTGTGACTACTGACTATTCATATGGAAAGTTAAATTTGAAGCCCTTACTCACAACATACCAAAGATAAATCCAAGGAGGAGTAAAAAAGATGTAAAAGCAATACTTTAAGACTTTCAAAAGAAGATATATGATAATATATTTAAAACCTCAGAGAGGGAAAGAATTTAAGAGAGAAAAAAAGTACAAACCATAAATGAAAAAATGGTAAGTCTGACTAAATTAGAAATTATAGTTCAATAAAATATACCTATAAAATTTAAAAATACAAGTCACAGACTAGAAGTAAATATTTACAATGTATATTACTGAAATAAAGGGTTATTAGAATTTCCAAACAAACTTCTACAAATCATTAAGACAAAGACAACCCAAAAGAAAAATGAGCCAAAGATAGGAATAGGTAATTCACAGAGGAAACCCAAATGATTCAGGCATAAAACGATAGATGTAAAAAGGTGATGAGCTTTATTAGTACCAGGCAAATGGACCTTAAAACAATAAGATACTATTTCACAACCATAATATTAACAAAAAGCTAAA
>JAQZBX010072145.1:0-15121 GCA_029593785.1 Cabassous unicinctus | reverse complement strand
GGGCTGGAGAGGGGAGGGGTGGGTGAGGGGTGGGTCCCAGGGGGAGGCCTTGAGTTCTCTGTCTGTTTCCTTCCTCCTTTGAGTCTGTCCCAAATCCATCTCTCACTGTCCTCTCTGTGCCCAGCCTCTCCTGTCTGTCTATCTGTCTGTCTTTGGGGAGGGAGGAGAGAGGGAGACCCACTGCTCAGACCGTAGGCCTCCATCTCCTTGGGAAACCCTGACTGTGACCTTTGCCCTCATCCCTTCCCACGTGCCCTAGCCCTGGCCCCTTTCCCAGCCGATCCCAGCCTTTAGGACAAGTGTGTCAGACATGCTCACCTGAGGGAAGCTCAGGCCCCAGCTTCCTTAGAGGATGCTCTTGAAAGGCAGACAGTGCAGCCTCTTTTCATGTCTTTCAGGAAGCATCTAGAAGGAAAAGCCCTTCTTCTTACCTGTCCACACCATCTTTAGGAAGCAGGAAGAGAGGTGTCCAGGACACTCAGCTCCCCTTCCTCCAGCCTCCCTTGGCCTCATAATCCTCCCAAACCCACCAGAGGCTGAGCAAGAGGCCAGCTCCTGCCTCCCTCCACACTGCTTCCTTGACGCTCACTTCTGTCTCCTCCCCCTCCCCAGCTGAGATGGACAGCCCCTGCCTCACCCCAGAATGTCCCCCTTACCCCCACCCCCACAGGCCAGGCCCGGCCCTGCCCTGCAGTGACTCCTTGTAGGGTACAGGGAGCCCTGACCCCCTGTGCCCCCTCTCCCCTCTCGCAGATCCCGAGCGGAGCAGCCCCCCCATGCTGTCTGCGGACGATGCCGAGTACCCGCGGGAGTACCGGACCCTGGGCAGCGGGGGCGGCGGGGGCGGCGGGGGCCGGCGCTTCTCCAACGTGGGGCTGGTGCACACGTCCGAGCGGAGGCACACGGTGATCGCCGCCCAGAGCCTGGAGGCGCTCAGCGGGCTCCAGAAGGCAGATGCCGACCGCAAGCGGGATGCCTTCATGGACCACCTGAAGAGCAAGTACCCCCAGCACGCCCTGGCCCTGCGAGGTCAGCAGGACAGGATGCGGGAGCAGGTGAGTCCCGAGCTACTCCTGCGGGCTAGGGGCTGGGGCCTGGGGAAGGGTCCTTCTAAGGGAGGCATCTGGGCCAGAGACCCAAGTTGGGAGCTGTCCCTGGAGGGCTTGTGCCCTGTTGGCCTCTATTGGAGCCTGGGGAGGAAAAGGTGGGGCCTCCAGCCCTCTGCCTGCTGTCCTGGAATTTGGAGCATGGAATTGTCCAGAAAGAGCCCAGCCTCTTGAACTCTGGCTGTTTGGGAGGAGGGGCAGGAAGGTGTGTCTTGGAGGCCAAGGAAGTGGGGGTGTGGGGAAGGAGGGGTGGCAGCCGTGGGCTCTGACCATCCTGAGCCGGGAGGGTCCATCCAGGAGTGGTGTTGAGATGCCGGGGGCTGGCACCCCCGCGATAGGGCCCCTAAGGAAGGTCCGGCCTTGGGAGCTTCCGTAGGCGGGAACTGCTCTGTCCCCAGCCCCTGCAAGAAGGGGAGCCCAGAACTTTTCTCTCCTTCCTCCCCTGTTCCTCACCCCCAAGACCTGCTGTGTGACTTTTAACTAGAGGCATTTTGTCTCTGTGCTTCGGTTTCTCTCCTGCCTCCAGTAAGGCTTAGAGAGGAGACAGGGCCCCTGCCTCTGGGCCAGGACCTGGCTCCTTCTACAGGGTGGGATGCTTCTCTTTTAAACCTGTGCCAGATTCTTGGGTTTCCAACTGCCTCTTTCCAGCCGAGCATGACCTTCTTGCCCATAGGAAGGATCTTTCTCTGGCCTAGGCCCTGTCCTTGCTGGTTGCTGCGTGTTGGCTGCTGAGACTCAGGCGTTGTTCACTCTGGGAGAAGGGAAGGGAGGGTCGTATGTTCCATCAGCAGCCTTTCAGTCAAGCCTCGGGGGATCAGCCCCCCACCCCACATACACACACCTGTCTTGCTCTGCCTCCTTTTCAGGTATTGCTGGTTGTGACTGGGAATGGGGAGGAGCACCCCACCCCCGCCCCACTTCAGGGAACAGGGGCACCCTGGGGCACTTCTGGTGCCTTACCTGCCCGCTGAACCCATCCCTGGTTCTGCCTGGCTCTTGCCCTTTCCCCAGCTGCTGAGTCCTGCTGAGAGCAGAGCCCAGAGCAGGTTGAGGGAGAGCTGCTGCTGAAGATGTGGCTCCCACCCTCCAGGAATCCCGCTGTCTCAGTGTGCTCTGGCTTGGGAAGAGGGGGCAGGGGCATTTGGGATCTAGCTGGGGAGAAAGGTTGGTTAACCTTGAGTTTGCTTGGGAAGGGGTGCAGAGGAGGGGTGACCAGGTGGGCAGGCCTGCTCAGGGAAGGCTGGCTAGCTAGGCTGGGAAGGTTGGAAAGTGTTTGCATAGGCATTGAGGGGAGAGAATGCCATTTTAGGTGGTGAGGAGTGGGTGCTGTGTGGAGTTAGGCCTGAGTCCATTTGGGGAATGGTACAGAGGTCCACCTGGCTGGGTACAGCAGAAGGCTCTGAGTGGGAGGCAGAGGGAGGGGTGGGGGCAGATCGGAAAAGTGGGGCCAGATGGTGGTGGCTAAGAGGACTGCAGTTGCTTTTGGATGATGAATTGGAGGGGACAGGAGGGCAGCTGGGGGCCAGAGAAGGAGCAGAGGAAGACAGTGTATCAGGGAGGACAAAGGACAGAGGATGGAGAGATAGGGGGCTAGAGGGTAGACTGAGCAAGGACTGTTTGCTACCTGGGTCTAGGGCGCAAAGCCAGAAAACCTTGGGTGGCAGGCATCTATTGGTGTCTTGGAGAGAAAAGGGAGGTCGAGAGGGAAATGTTTGGTGGTAGAGGCAGAGAAGAGCAAGAGATGACTTTGAAGAGTCGGGAGGGGGGGCACTCGCAGGGACAACCTCTAGGCACCCCGTGTGCAGCTCAGGCACTGGAGGAAACACAGCTTCCAGAGGAGAGTCAAGCATGGCCAGGGAGGAAATGGAAGCCAAACCCGGGACACAAGAAAGGCCAAGGCAGAATGGAGTCTGAGCAGGGGAGAGGACCCAGGATGGCCTGGGGCTGGGAGGTGGGACCACCATTCTGCCCCCCTGAGGAAGAGGAGAAAGGCCCATGAAGGAGAGGCCAGCAAGGGGCCACCTGCACTTGGGAAAGCAAGAGGGATGGAGAGACAGAAGCAGCTGTTGGGACCGGCCAGGATCTGTGGGTCCAGAGGGTATTGGGAACACTTCCAGGGGCCTGGTGAGGCAGTGGCCAATTTCAGGGGTGAGGGGGAGAGGCGGTGGTGAGGAGACAGGAGCCCTGACCACAGACCTGTCTGGGGAGGTTTGGCCAGGAACAGATAAAGACAGCCAGGGAGGCAGCGTCGGGGGCAGCAGGCCTGGGAGGGATGGCGCAGGCACGTTTGGAGACCTCATACCGTGACCACTGTGCTCAGTGGGCGCCAGGTCAGTGCTTAGTAAATGGATGAAGGCCCAGCCACTCACTCACTCACAGATTCACTCTTCATTCATTCATGCATTCATTCCCTCCCTTTGGGTGTAAGTGGGCAGGACCCGTGGACGTTCCACTTGCCGTGGTATGTGCGGTGCCTGAGCACAGTGCTGGTTCAGCAAGCGTTTGTGGAATGAACAATTGAATGAGAACTGAATGAATTTGAGGATGCTGAGTGGGAAGTGGGGTGTGGAAAACAGGTCCTGGAGGAATCAATAGATGTGTGCTTCAAGACTTAGGTGTGGCACGGCCTTGAGGTGGGAGAGGAAAGTCACCTCCTCTGAGATGGGAGGGAAGAAAGAGATGCTGTAGGGTCAGGGGCACGCTGGGGCGAGGCCACTTCTGTTGAATGGCTGCTATCTCTGTAAGGCAGGAGGGGACATTCTCATGAGGAGGGAATGAAAAGCTGGAGGAGGGAGAGAAGGTACAGAACAGCTCCCTTGCAGAGTGGGCAGGCAGGCAGTCAAGAATTGGAAACAGGGATTTCAGGAATATCTGATGGGGGAGGACTTGCCCTAGGCCAAGGGAACTCCAGTCCAACAGGAGAGGCGAACATCCAGAATCAGACCTAGGGCTCTAGTTAGAGACCCAGCCTAGGTAAGGGACTGGCCAGCGTTGCTAGGTCCCTCTGTGCTGTGAGCTGTGCCAAAGTTCACCCCAGGAAGGCCCCTCCCTGACCCCTCCCAGTCCCCCAGCGGCTCCTGTCCGCTCCCCCTAATGGGGTGTCCCCCGCTTCGCACACACAGGTTGGCGGCTGGACCGTGGACCCCGTGTGCCTCCTCAGCTCCCTCTGCTCCCACCTCCATGGCGACTCCGCCCCCTCCGGGGCTGGCCAGCCGGCCCAGGTGAGTCACCCACCTCCTCCCCACCCCCCAAACCATGGGAGTTTGGCTTTGGGGAGGACTTTTTTGGAGGGGGGTACCTAGGATTTTGATTTTGCAGCTCTTTCTCCTTCACGTAGGAGCTTCCTGTTTTTAGGACATTTCTATGCCCTATATTCATATCTACCCTGCTGTCAGAATCCCCACCACTGCCTCCCCAAACCTGTGGCAGGGTTTGGCTTTGGGGAAGGAATTTTTTGAGGAGGGATATTCAGGTTTTAAGTTTTTTTTTTAAATCTGTATCCTCTTCTCCTTTAAAGAGGAGTACTCCTCCCTCCCACCCCCACCAGTTTTCAGGAGTCTCGTGCCCTCTTCTCAATCCCCGCCTTCACCCTTCACGGCAGCTCACCTTCTTCCCCCCCTGCACCCTGTACTGCGTTTCTGACAGACCCGCCTTCCCCTCAGGTCCTCCCAGCAGGAAGCTCTTCAAGAAGGCTCTTTCCTGCCCTTGCTGTTCAAGGCTTAGTCTCAACGTTTTAACTAGGACTTTGACATCTTGTTCTGAACTTGCTCCCTTCTTCCTCTTCAAGCCCCAGTTTCCCTGATGGGAAGATGGGTCTCAGCTTAGACAAGGCATACTCAGACAGGATCCCAGCGGCTTGGGCTCCCGGCTCAGGCCTGCACGTTGCCATGGGAGAAAAATGGGCGCATGAGGCCCAAACTGGGAGGAGGGGCCAGGGAGTGAGAGCGGCAGAGTTGGAGGAGGCAGCCCAGAGGATCCTGGACCTGACAGTGTCAGCTGTAGGAGGTAGAGGGGGGGTCGGCATGGAAGCCAATGGGGAGCACAGGGGCCAGTGTCACCTCTTCACACACCCTGCTCCTCCTGGAGAGGGGTAACAAGGCTTGACCTTTCCAAGAGGACTTAAAGAAAAATGTGTCACCCTAGCAACCAACCCAGAGCATGGCTGTTTTAGCTGAGTGTCACTCACTTCTAGCAGCAGATCAGCCCTCTCGGCCTCACTCACGGGGCAGTCAGCCTGCTTCCTTTCCCGGCCCTCAGCCTCACCTTGGCTGAACTTCAGGGATGTGCCTGCCCCAAGGCTGAATGGCCAATGGGACAGACGTGTCCTGAGTGGCCAAGTCTGTGGTGGAAACCACATTGGAGCCGGGGCAGGGATGCTGATGGGGCAGGTGTGCTGTGCACAGGGCATGTGCAGAGTGCACGGGCAGCCCAGAGGTCCTCCCCAGGTCCAGCGTCTTGGGGCTGTGAGCAGGCTGGAATGGTGGAGAGGAGGGAGGCTAGGCTCCATGAGCTCAGTCGTCCAGGCCATGGAATTCTGGGCCTCTTTACATCTAGAATCTGCTCTGATGGAGCAAAGGGTAAGCTTGAGGGGACCCTGGCCCCCAGGGCTTCGAATTACTGGAAGAAGTGGCTGTGCACAGGATCTTGTCATCACTTGATACTGAGGGCTTATCACACTTCCTGCTCCCTGGGGACAGAGTCAAAAGCTCCTTTTTTTGTAAAGTGCAGGATCAGAAAGGCTCAGCAAAGCTAGAGTTGCACAGCATGGCAGGATCAAAGGCCATCTAGGAAACCTAGGCATCCTAGCCTTCCAGACTTGGCTGGGAATTGAGTCGCGGGAGAGCTAAAAGGGCACAGCTGAGACCCTAGTGGGGAGGGGCTCAGAAGGTGGCGGAGAGGAGGCGGGACACACCCTCACCCCACAGCCAGACCTTCGGGGATGGGGGCAATGAGGAGGACCCGAGGCTGGACTCCAAGCCACAGCCCCTCCCCCGCTTCCACTAGGCTGTCTAACCTCCCTCCCTCCGGCTGCAACCCGAGTCCCCGGCGGCGGGCCGGCATATCGGGTGACCGCGGCGACGCAGCCACCAGCCTCAGCCGCTCCTCCGCGGGGCCGCGCCGGCGGGGCCGCGCCGGGGGAGGGGGCCAGGAGAGGGGATGTGCACGGCGGCGCGCCGCGCGGAGCCAGGTGGAGTCGCGGTTACCGGGGCGACCGGGGCCGGGGCCGGCTCCGCGGCGGTGGCGGCTCTCGCATTGCAGCAAAGGGCAACCGCGGCGGCGGCGGCTGCGGAGGCGGCCGGGGGAGGGGAGAGCTAGGGCGGGAGGAAGTCTGGGGCCGCCCTCCCTCCCCCGCCCGACGCGGGACCCCGGGCTGGGGGCCCCGCGCCTCTACCTGTGGCCGCAGGTAAGGTGGAGCGGCTGCGGGTGCCAGGATCGCCGCCTCGGGTTCCGCTGGGGGCCGAGGCATGGAGATCTGGGGACCGGCTCCGCGCACCGAAGGGTCGTGCGGGGGTGGGGGGTGCGCAGGCAGCTGCAGTTCCCGATCCCTGAGAAACGCCCCCTCCCTTCCCCCACCGCTCTCGGCGGCTTCGGCGTGGGCAGGGCCCCTACCCTGAACTGCGGCTGGCGCCCCCTCCCCCAATCTCGGAAAGTCATGACCTTCCCGGGGTGCGCCCCCGGTCCCCAGCCGCAGCGCAGGTCCCGCAGCATCCCCCAACTCTGCGCTGGGAAGAGCGAGGAGGTGACAGCGTTGATCTGCACACCTGGGGGGAGGTTATGCGTGTGCGTCGCCGTGGGAGGCTCGCGCCCGCGGGGGCGCGCTGCGTGGCCCCAGCCTGGGGCAGCCTAGGGGCGGGTGTTTACGTGGACGCGTGTTCACAGGAGTTGAAAAATGGGTGTGTGTGCCGGTGTGCGCGGATCCAGGGGATTAGGGAATGGGGGTGCAGTCCCCCTGGTTCCCCTCCCTCCCTGGAAGATGCATCGTGGGGCCCGAGGTCACGGAGGGGTCAAGCACTCACCTAGCCTACAGGGGACGCCTGTCCAGCCGAGGGGAGAGACCTCAGCTGGCTGAGGTAAGGCTCCCAAGGGGCACGGCCCGCCCCTCCCAGGACTCCGGGGCAGGGGAGAGGACCAGCTGCAGGGGGAGGGAAGCACCCCACTAAGGCTGCTAGGGTTAGGGGGGTTATGAGGGAGTTAACTCCTCAGCCTCCAGAGGGAAGAAACTGTTTCCTCACCTCACCAGGGAGTTAGAGGAGTCCCTGGCCTTGATTCCTTGGGTCTCGGGAGAAGCTCCACCACCCACCCACCCCATTTCTGAGAGCCTGGTCCCTGGAGCAGCCTGATGGTTGACTTCCATCTTCTCCCCTTAGAACATCTCTCAGTTGGCTCCAGCTCCTGTCAGAGGCTTCCCCACCAGTGGCTGCCTCTGGCAGGGTCTCTCCTGCTGGACCCTTCCTCGCTTAGCTTCTCCCTGTGTCCAGGGAAGGTGTGACCCCCCTCTGAGTATGGTGGGGGGAAGATGGCTTGCCATGGCATTGGAGGGTTCTGGTGGGAGTGGGGAGAACTCTCTTGGCACCCCCCTGCCTTCTGCCCTCCCTCCAGGGAGTTTTCTGGTACTGGGAAATTCCCAGGGAAAAAGACTCAGAAGGCTGAGCAGCTAGGTGCCAGGAGACGGAGGGGGTGGTGCCAGAAAAGAGGATTCAGAGACACCCTTCCCCTCCCTTGGGCAGTCCTGGTTTACTGGCACTCAGTCATGATGAAATATTTGCTGAGGGCCTGCTGTGGACCAGGCCCGGGGTTAGCACAGCTGGAGGACCAGCAGGGAACAGTGGAGAGGTAACCTGTGCTGGATGTGGGCTGGGAGTGACAGGGGAGTGTCCCAGCCCTCTGCTCTCAGTCACCCAAGGCTGCCCAGGGTTTAACACCCTGCAAGAGACAGAGATAGCGGATGGACAGTATCCCCAGAGGCCTCTCCCCACTGTGGTTTCTCCCTACCAAGAACACGGAGTCGCCAGGAGACCACGTGTCTCATTCCCGGTAGGGCCAATGTGAAAGAGGATCATCCTTCCCACTTTCCAGAAGAGAGGACTGAGGGGCAGGACTCAGTCAAATGTGCTCCAAGGAGCAGAGCAAAAAGCCCCAGGATGTTGTTCTCAGCTTCACTCAGACATCCATGTTCTCTCCAAGCACAAATGCAGCTCCTCTTCCAACTTTACCCTTTTGTGGAGCTCAGCTGGCACTGGTGCCATGCAGTCCTCCCCCGTGGCCCCAGCTAGTGGCCCCTCCCCTCCTGATCTGACTGCCCCATGGATGTGCCCAGCCTCGTGGCCCAGGAACAGACCCATGTTGAAGGCAAAACCATGTGGCTGTAATGACATCCCATCGCTGTCTTCCCAGCCACCTGTGCAAGTTACCCTTGATCTGATGTATAAGGGAAATGGAGGTGACCCAGTCTGGTGGGGCGGCCCTCCCCCCACCCTGACCCCCTACAGGTTGAAGGTGGTGGCAGGGTGGGGGTGGATTGTCTTCTGAGCTTTTGAGCCGGGAGTTCACCTACCAGACACAGGATGTCCAGAGATGTGCAGAGATGGCCAGAGGGAGGCACCCTGACCTGGCCAGTGGGGGGCAGGACGCGTGGGACTTTGTTTTTGTGTGAGGGTGGCTCTGAGGCCACTGTGTATGTACTGCCTTGTGTGTTTCTGTAGCTGGTGAGTGTGTGCACATGTGAATGGGTATCCACGGCTCCGTGTGTGTTTTCTGGGCCCTGTGGGTGTGTGTTAGGGGTGAGGTGGGTGTGAATGTAGTTAGTGCCTCTGTGCTGCTGTGACTTGATGTGGTGCTTGTGGGAGTGTGTGTGAGCAAGCCAGGGTCCTGTGGGCAGGAGGGTACACGTTTGTGTGTGAATGGGGGTGGTCTACGTACAAACACCTTTGTCTACGAGTTTCTGTTTGTTTCTTGAGAGCTTGTTTGGAGGTTCTAGCAGGGGAGCACAGCTACTCGTATACCTTGACCAAAAAACGGTCCTCCTCTAGCGGGGAAGGTCGTCCTCTTCGACCGAGTGCGCAGCTCCGGGAGGGATCTGTTTGTTTCTGATTGTGGAAGCCTTCTCCCTCCATGCCGGTGTCCCTCTGTGGGTGTGTTTTTGTTGCTTTGTGCAGTCTGTGGAGATGTAGTTATCCAGGATGTTTCTGCGCGTCCGTGTGCAGCTCTGCGGGATCTGTGGGTGGGCGGCGTGTGTGCTGCCTGAACCTGGTGGGGTGGCGGTGGTGGGTGAGCGCTGCGTGGCCTCCTCTGCAGAGCCGTCCCTCACCGGCGGGTCTGCAGGCACGACTCTCCTCAGAAACCACCCCCCCACCCCGCCCCGTGCCCTGGGCCTGGCTCTGCCTGCGCCCACGTAGCTACTTCCTCTGCTGCCGCTCGCCTGACCACAGCCACAGGGAGCTGTGGCTGGAGCTTGTCACTGCAGCCCCTTGCCTCCCCTTGGCACCTGTGGGCATCCCCCAGGCATGGCATGTGTCCATAGCTTGTTCCAGGCACTGGCTGGAGCATGGACTTGCTGCCCCCTTCCCCTGCCTGGCATGTGACTGTTGTTTGTGTCTCTTGGAGCTAATGCTGGGGGGAGGGGTGGGGATTGTGGCTCAGATGGGGACAGTCCAGGCATGTAAACCTCTTCAGCCCAGCTCCAGCCTGTTGTCACCCCCACCCCAAAGGTCTGCCCTCAGATAAAGCCTCCTTCCCAGAAGTGCCCTTGGCTCAGCCCCTTCTAACTCCTTCCTGCCATTAAAGCGTTTGGTGGCACAGGACACAGTGTGGAGTCCTTCCCCCATCGGGGATACTCAGTGTCCTTTTCCTCTGCTGGTGCTTGTGCCAGGCACCCCAGGGCCAGGCCATCTGCTGCCTCTGTCTTCCTGCTGAGGCTGGTACCGGTCAGCAGGATGCCCTTAATTTTGCCAAGAGCTGACCCAGCCTCAAGGCTGCTCCTTCCTTGGCCTTGGCCATCTGGAAGGGCCTTCTGGTCTCCAGGGAAGGCATGGCGACCCTAGGTTATTGTGAAGGAGGAAGAAGCTGAGGCATGCCAATCTAGGGATGTTAGGAAGGAGCCAGGGAGCTCTCCTCTCTCATCCACCCAGCCCAACTCCCTTTGCCCCCCACAGCACCTCACCCATTGTCACGTGCTATGAGGTTATTGGCATCTGTCCACTTTTTTCTATATTCCAGATCCATCACCTCACACAAACCTCCCTGCCCTGGCCTTGGCTGCCATCCTCCCTCTTCCACTCCCTGCCCCATCAACCTCCCAGGTCCAGTCCTGATCCCAATCTGCTCCAACTAAATGCTTTTGCCACGTACTGAAAGTCACCATCATGTGGTCCCAGACCCCTTTTGTAGACTACTCTACTACTTTCCCAAGTAGACTGGACTATTGACTATTCCCTGAGCACACTCTATGCTTGCTGGCCCTGGGCACTTGTCCATGTTGTTCCTACTGCTCAGCATGCCTTTCCACCCAGTCTCCAGCCTGTTCATCTTTCAAGACCCAGCTCAAATGCCACCTGTTCCAGGAAGTTTTCCCTGATCTGCCACAGCCAGATGCCATTTCTCTGACCCTGCAGCTCAGATTTATCTCTGCCCCTCTTTGACAGCATCTCACGGGCTCCCTATATCATGGGCATCTGTGCCCTTTCCTACCCGTAAGTTCTCTAAGGGCAGTCATGGTGGCTTGGATGCATGGCTTGTAAACATCTGGAATGGATCTCCTCTGTCCAGACCAGCAGGTGTGGCGTCTGCTCAGGGCCATCCTGGGTGCATCATGGTGATCCAGGTCTCAGCAGAGAATGGGCTGTACCAGGAATTACTTCCTTCCTGTTCTTGGGAGGGTGGAGGGCCCATGTCCCAGGGCTGAGTGCTGAGCTCCAAGGGTCTCTAACATCCTTGGCCCCTCCCCTCCCAGCCCCTGCATAACCACCTCTTTTCTTATTTCCATCAGCAACCAAACTACTGGAGTTTCAAGGTCAGTGTATGATGCTTCTGCTTTTGTGACAATTGCACGTGCGCTCCCTCCCCTCACCCTGCCCCTCCCTTGCACATGCTTTGCACAGAGGCGCGCGTCTGCATGGGCACCTTCTGGTGTGGCCGTGGGCCCTGGGGCTGCGGTTCGTGGCTGCTGCTTTGGGAGAGTCGGGATCGCCTGCCCGGGGCTTGTGAATCTGGAGTGGGGGTTTGGGCTGCCTCGGCTGGGGATGCTCATGAGGGGCATTTTGGAATGAGAGGGGCTGCCTGACGGCTTTCCCAGCCTAGAGATTGCTGGTACCAAGGCAGGGGCCTGGACTTCATGACCTTGTTGAGGGTCCTGTACTCTGAACTCACATCTCACCTTCCAGGGAGGCCCTGGGACTGTGATGGGTCCCTTACCCCTTTCTTATTCCCCACTGTGGGGGGCTGGGCAGCAGCTCCTGGGCAGAGTGCCAGGCAGGAGGATCAGGACCCCGCATCCCCAAATCTGAGGCCCCTGTTTTCCAAGTGGAGAGCTAAGCTCGGGGATGAGGGCCTTCCTGCCTCCTCTGGAGGACTGTCCTGAGCTGGAATGTTGCCTGCTCCTTCCGAGGGCATCCTACTGGAGCACCCTCAGGTACCTCCTCCATCTTCCCTGGCATCTACGTTAGCCAACTTGGACTGCGCCTTGTGTCCCGGAGTCTCCCAGCCCAAGTCTCAGGTATCATGACAAGGGGTGCGATGCATCCATCCCAGACCCCCCAAGTGGCGTCTTGTGCTAAACATCTTGTTTCTAGGCAAGCATTCTTCCAGAGCACTGCACGAAGTCCTTGAATCAGAATCATGGGATCCTAGAATCCTGGCGTCAGGCATCGCCTCTTTGGAGGAGGCAGGAGAGGGTAGTGGTTAAGTGCCGGAGAGCCAGACTGCCTGGTGGTGAATTCCAGTCTGCTGCTAACTAGCTGGTGACCCAGGGCAAGTTACGTGATCCCTTGGGCCTCAGTTTGTCCTCTGTAAAATTGAGCAACAATACCTGCATTCTTGTTGTAAAGGTAGAAGAACTGAGATACCGCATGTCCCAACCTCAGGTTCTGGCTCATAGCGAGCCTTAAATGGTTGCTAACCTCATGAGTTATTAGAATCCTGGATGCTGACTTGACTTCCAAACCTGGGAATCAGAATCACCTCGGGAACTTGTAAAATATCTCAAACTCTGGGCCCCAACCCCCGGAGATTCTGATTCAGTGAATCTGGGGCCCTGGAGAGATTGTCTTAAAAAGCTCCCAAGTGAGTCTGCCCCGGTCTTTGAACAGCCTTTGGGAACCTCAGGTCCTCATCTGACCACCAAGGGTTCCTCTGTGTCGTCTCTGCCCAGGAGTCATCAGCTCCTCCTTGAATACCTCCAGTGACAGGTGCTCACTACCTCCCAGGGAGCCTCTTTCCTATCTTTGGAGAGCTCTGCTTGAAGTACAGTTTTCTTTTCTTGTCATCTCCCTCATGGTCGAGAAGTCCTTCTGGATGTTTCACATTCCTCTGCTCAGTTGTCTCAGCCCAGGATGGAGAGAAGTGCTATTAGCCTTTCCACTTCTCAGGAGGGTTTTCTATGGCAGCTGTGAGAATGGAGAGGTGCCCAGGGAGCCAGGATGGAGACAGAAGCTGGTGGAGCAGGGAATTTGGACATCTCTCTTCCCAGGCTCCTTTGGTCGGGGTCCTGCCTTCTCAACAATCAGCGGTCCCCAGGATCCCTGTCCCTCTTCGTTCCTGCTCCATCTTCTTATTGGCACGTCACTTGTGCCCTGTAGGCACTATGGTCAGCTCCTACTCTTTGTCCCTTTTAGCTGACCCATTCTGCCTGAATCCTGTCACCCCTCAGCCAGGCCAGCCTGGCAACCACTGACCTTTCGGTTGCCTGGCAACCCTGTGACCCCCAGACCAGACCCGGTTCCCCACATTGCTGCAGGGCCCTCTGTCCTTTAGTGGTGCTGAAGGTGAGATGGGCACAGACTGGCGCTGGTGGTCTGAGGCTGAGCCGCAGGGTCTGGGCCCTCCCGAGTGGGCCCAGTTCCTGTGTTGCTCCCCCCTCCCCAGATCCATGCCCACCCACTGGTCAAGGTATTGTGCTTGAGGCTAGAAGCCCCCTGAAGTTCCCAAATCTGACCTTCCATGTCCCCAAACCCTCAAGGCTGCCCTGGGGACAACTGTGCACACTGCCAGGCGGAGGAAGATGCCGTCTCTTTTTGAGAGTGTCAGCGCGACTGGAGCATTAAATTGAGCTAATATGAAGATGGAGATTAACTAGGGGTCAATCAGGATTGGGGGGAAGGAGGGCACTGAGGAGGAGAATAAATTATTCTTTTTTAGAAATACTTTTACTTGTTTTTTATTTAAAGAATTAGTATTTCTGATTGTGCTAAATTCACACAGCAGAGAAGTACATCAAGTAAAAAGAGAAAGCCGCACCCCCCCCGACCCCGACATAACCACTGTTAATAGTTTTGAGTGTGATTTTGTTGCTATGGTTGAAAATAGACAATATATTTTATAGAAAAATATGGTTGAGGAATCTGGTGTTTTTTTTGTTGATATATGTATATATTCTGGACAACATTCCCTGTAGATCTGATTCATTATCTTTCTCCCTTAAATAGATTCTGTACAGCACCCAGGTCTGAGAGGAGGGGCTGGGCCAGAAGGCAGGGGCTGTGGCCCTGAGTGACAGATGTGCCTTTGGCCAAGAGTAGACTTATAAAAAAAAATTTGAAATCATGGGGAACCCTTTTTCTGCCACCCCCACCCTGGAAGGAGAGTGGCAATCAAGCTGTCCCTGGGGCAGGGAATGGTCATTGTGTGACACCTGCCCTTCCCCCAGCCTGATCTCAGCCTTAGCAGGAGCTGTGGACCCCGGGGCAAGTGGTTGTCATGCTGGGGACTGGAATGGGGGCTTCTTTCCAGGAGGCTGGACAGGCCTGTTGGCTATGTGGCAGCATGCCCCTTGCAGGAAGGGACTGAGACCTGGTACACGCGTCTGCGTGCTCACGTGTACCGTGCTGGACTTAGCGTGTGCATTGTTTGCTAGACAGGTGGACTGTTTGAAACTGGGGTTCAGCTGCCTTTGAGGGATTTGAGATGGCTCTCCTAGTCGCCCTAAATCCAGGCATTCTCTGTACCAGCTCTGCAAGGGCCCACACCTCCAAGGGCTGGGATCCTGGGGTCTGCAGCCCCCCTTGCTTTCTCCCTGGGTCCTGCTTCCCACCCGCACCGCCACCCTTCTGAACTCCAGGAAGGATAAATTCGCCGCTCACAAACCCGCCGCTTAATTAACGTCTGGAACTAATGCCCCAATTTGCTCAACGATTCTGCTGCTCACCTCGGTGATAAATTCGTGTTGTTGTTGTTCTTTGGAAGCTTAAAATAGCAAGCGTGCCCATGGCTCCCGCTCAGATGGTTTCTTGTCTGGCTTCTCAGGGTGCCTGAGCCCTTTGCCCACTCCTTACCTGCTAGGCGTTCTAGGGGGCCCTGGCCCCAAGAGGCTGGACCACTCTCCTGCGGCCACACAGTGAGACTGGAGTCCAGAAGACCCTCCAGTGAATGCGTGTGTGTCGCTGGCTGGCGGGGGCTTCTCGTGCCTGGAAGGGGGCAGCAGTCAAGTGAAGGGGGCTCAGGCTTGGTGCCTTTCGCCCTGCCCTGCCCCTGCAGACCCGCAGCTCACGCCACACGCAGGGGGCCCAGCCCGGGCTGGCAGACCAGGCGGCCAAGTTGTCATATGCCTCGGCTGAGTCTCTGGAGACCATGTCGGAGGCAGAGCTGCCCCTGGGCTTCAGCAGAATGAACCGCTTCCGACAGAGCCTGCCCCTCTCCCGCTCTGCCAGCCAGACCAAGCTGCGCTCGCCAGGTACTGCCTTCCTCCTCCTGGCCACGGCCCCTCCCTCTGCTCTTGGGCCCCTGGAGCCCTCTTCACTGCCTTCACCACTGCAGCTCTCCTCAGCCGTTTCTCCCACAGCCTCTGGCCCCCTTCCCCATAATCC
>JAQZBX010072144.1:0-15121 GCA_029593785.1 Cabassous unicinctus | reverse complement strand
CTAAGAAATGAGAAGTGCAGTATGAAATGGCTTTCAGGATATTTAATAAAAGTTACAGAATAAGAGTAAAATATGATGATCAGAAACAAGATTTACATTTACAATTCCACTAGATGGAGGAAACACACCACTCACAACAGTCAAAAATTCAAATATCCCAAGAAAGAAAACATGGAAAAGACCAATATGCATATTATAGTAAAGACACAGAAACACTTTTTTATTTTATTTTTGAGTTTTCTGGATGAATCCTGAAGTTTCTGAATTTAGAATGGGACAAATAAAATGTGGTACTTTTCTCTAATCAAACTTGCTACAAAGTTTGTAATTTTACATTTATGAAATGAAGGAATCATTGATACTTCACATTAGTGTGCTATGGTTAAAATGAAATAGCATAATGGGTGTGTTTAACCCCACATATCACATAGTGAGTGATCAATTTTCCTGAATGCTATCATTGATACCCAGCTTACCCAGAACACTCATCTCTGTTCTCTGAAGACAACCAGCCCCAGACCTTGCCCTGCTTAATCTGTTAAAATCTATAACTGAGCTAAAAATAAAAATAATGATAATAATTATATGTATATCTTTGAAAAAACTTCGAAATTGGAGGTGCTGATGGATCTAAACATTGCATATTAAATATTGTGAAGATGTCCAGTGAATATCCAGCCTTTACTTATTTTGCACCTACTTATGATTTTATATTCCCATGACAAACTGAAAGAATCACATTTACTTGTGTTATTCATTTTAATTAGTTATGGTATCTGCACCCTTTTCCTGTACAATTGAAAGTTCTTCCAACAGGCACCAGGAGGTGGATATTTCCGGCTCCAGCTCCTGAAATTGTATTAAGGGCTGGTTCAAGGAACAACACTTTCTCTCATAAAAGCTCACATGAGACAACTCCAAGATGACTTCTGTACCTTCCAGTTTAATCCAAATTCTACAAGATCATATAAGGCACAGAACCATTTCATGGACAGGCCATGGTCTGCCTGCTCTTGAAGTTTCAGTGAAGAGTGACAGCTGTGTACCATTGTTCTCCAGAGCAGGACAACTGGATGATATGACAAATTAACCATGGGACTCATTCCACCTGCTAAGTGCCCACTCTATGCTGATCACCCCAGGAACCTCACAACATCCTGCATATTGATGGATCTTCTTTATGACAGCAAGCCAAGGTCAAGGACGGACATAATCTTAAAAATGATTACAAATATACCTAGAAAACAAATGAAACAATACAAAACCAAACCTTACACACAATGCACAGAGCACCAGAGTTATACACAAAAAGTGAAGGACATGCTGCCAGTGGAGGATAGACATGGCCTCCGTGGTGTGTAGGGCTCTACTTATGAATCTTCTTTGCAGAAGGGCAGTCTTCTCCTTCCATTCTTTCAAGGATGTTGCAGGATGCACTTCTGGTCTCCTGGAGCACCCAAACAGATGCTTTAGATAGCTCTAGGTGATTACTGTTGCATGAGATGACTCTAGGAGATCCTTACTCTGCCACCATTTGCTGGTTGTTGCCCTGTTATGTCATTTTGATAAAATTTCAGATGAGGAATGGAGAGATATATCTCTCCCTATTGTAATATCAGGGTAATGCGGAGATAGTTCCAGTTCCATATAGAGACACACCATCATTGTGGAGTCTCCAAACAGTGTGGCCATTCACACCAATGATGAGACTTCGATGAGATTTGAGATTTAAATTGATGGTGTGATTAGTTGTTATTTTGGGGATGTTGACATGAGGTGAATTTATATGGCATGTGTTGAGGGATTTCATAAAAATTTCACTGAAGAAGACAATTTCATTTGTAATCCACTGTGATTTTCAGTTGTCATGTGCCAGAAGATTGCAATGGAGTCAGCATGGAGGTTATTTTAATTTTCCCAGACATGTGCCCTAACCCTTCTAGCTCTGCTGGTGTGGAGGGATTAAGATTATCATGAATGAAATGTCTTACTTTCCATCATGGAATCTCCTAATCTGGTGAGACAGCAGGTTGGGAATCAGCATGTATTGACATACAATAAAACACTGTGTATTAATTTTATGACTACTGAAAAAAATAACCACAATAGTATAAAACACATATTTATTCTCATTTTTCCCACACTCAGAATTCTAAAGTTTTTACACTCTGGCAAAAACAAGGGGTCCTCAAGGAGTCTTATTCTTCCTGGAGTCTCCAAAGGAAAATATCTTTTCTTGTCCTTGACCACTTCCAGAGATCCATTCTTTGGCTCATGTTCTCTTTTTCCAATTTCACATCCAACAAGGTAGGATCTTGCTTCAGTCATCAACTTTCCTTTTCTTCTGAAAGAGTGTCTTTCCCTGCTCCCTCCTCATAAGGGAAATCATGATTACATTAAAGGCCCAACTGGATAATTTGGGATAATCTCCCCTATGTGAAGATCCTTAAATTAATCACATCCTCCAGGTCCCTTTTTACATGTGTATCTCACAAACAAAATAAATTCAGCTCATCTTAACATTCTCATAATTGTCACCTCATTACAGCATCATCTCAATGCCAAAATCCCATCTTAATATCATCTGAACAAAAGTTATCAATCTCACCATCTAATTCATCTTATGTATGGGTGACGTTCTGGGGATGATTTATCCTGAGATGAAACATCCTTCCATGTGTACACCTCAGAAATTAGAAAGCAAGTGTTCTGTTCCAGAAACACAATGGTGGCCTGGGGGCCACTCCAGTTCAGAGAAGCTGTCAGTCTAGAGGGAGTTTTGATAGTACAAATTAATCTCTGAAGACATGAGAATCCATACTGATGGGGAAACATCTGTATTCCCTATCTCCTCTCAAAGAAGCACATTCTCTGAGGAGCTTACAATTTTCTTCATCCTAACATCCTGCTCTGAACAAGATGAGAGGACATTGGGCATCACATGTACAGAGCATGGGGTCCCATAGACTCCTCATTTGGGCCAATATTGAGGCTCAGCCCTTGAAACCTGCATTACCTTAGATTTTTCACTGGCCACATTCGAGGTTTTTTCACACGGCTATGTCCATTGGTTATCACCACATGGCCCTAATGGGAACACTATTGGATGATGAAATTCCTGGCAGAATTTGTACAATTTTTTCTGTGAGGGTAAACCATCATTTCTAACTGTGAAGAAAGTTTTTTTCTTATATTCTCTTGCTTCCAGTGCAGATTTGGGCATCTTCTTCAAGCATCCATACCTTCCCTGGAGTCTGGAATTTATAGGAGGTCATGAGGGCTTTTAATGCTCCTGGCACCTCTTCCAGCTTATGGATTCCCATTGCTCACTTTGCATGTGGTTCCTATACCATACATTCTGGTGGGAGTCAGGGCTCTTATGTGTAACTAATCAAATTAAAACTACTGTCAGTGAAAACCATAGAAAAGAAGAACACATTAAGAGGAATGTGTACACCAAGACCATAAAACTATTAGAAGAAAATGTAGGGAAACATTTTCAAGAAATTGTAGTAGGTGGTAGTTTCTTGGACCTTACACCCAAAGCATGTACAACAACAACAAAAAAATAGATTAATGGAACCTCCTCAAAATTAAACACTTTTACAACTCACAGGATTTTGTCAAAAGAGTGAAAAGGCAGCCAACTCAATGGGAAAAATATTTGGAAATCACAAATTTGATATGGATTTAATATCCAGGATATATAAAGACATGTTACAACTCAACAATAAAAAGGCAAATGACCCAATTAAAAAATGTGCTAAAGGCTTGAATAGACATTTGCCCAAAGAAGAAATACAAATGGCAAAAAAAATAAAAAAATAAAAAAAAAACCACATGAAGAAGTGCTCAATATCACAAATGATTAGGGAAATGCAAATCAAAACTACAATGAGATATCATTTCACACTTATCAGAATGATCACTATTCAAAAGACAGAGAACTACAAGTGTTGGAGAAGATGTGAAGAGATAAAAACAAATTCACTGTTGGTGGGAATGCAGAATGGTACAGCTACTGTGGAGGACTGTTTGGCAGTTCCTAAAGCAGTTGAATATAGACTTGCCACATGACTCAGCAATGTCACTATTGTGTATATATCCAGAAGAACTGAGAGCAGTGACATGAATAGACATCTGCACACCAATGTTGATAGCAACATTATTCATGATTGCCAAAGGTTGGAAACAACCCAGGTATCCCTCAACAGACAAATGGATAAACAAACTGATGTCTATTCACATGATGGAATATTATACAGCTCTAAGAAGAAATGAAGTCATAAAACATATGACAACATGGATGAACCTGGAGGTCATTATGTTGAGTGAAGCAAGCCAGACACAAAAGGACAAATGCTGTATGATTACATTACTATAAACCAAATATATTGTGTAACATACTGTTTGATTGAAAAAAAAATTTTATATGTATCCAGTACATTTAATTGAGAAATGTATATATTTATTCACCTGTGTTTACTTTTTAGTTTTTAATTGTTTACATTTTCAATTACTAAATGTACAAATTTTTAAAAAATTAAAATAAAAAAATTAAAAAAATTAAAAAAAGGGATGTGTACAGCTATGGACCTAGTTGGTGGTAAAAATCTGATGTATGGGAATTCTGCACATTATGCATGATTGTTTTGTAAGCTCACAACTTCTATAATAAAAAATAAAGAAGTTACATGTATGACTGTTTTTATAAAATGTAAATAAAAATAAACTAGAGAGAAGGAAACAGAATAGCAGCTATATATGACAGTGGAAGCATAGAGAGATTGAGGGATGATGAGTTTTTCTCTGTTTTTTTTTTTATTATTACTGGAATGAAAATCCTCTAAAAATGATTGAAGTGATGAATGTAAATTGTTATTAAACTGAATACCATTGATTGTATATTTTTGATTGATTTATGCTTAATTAATATGCATTAATAAAATCAATTTGTTAAATATTTTTGAAAAATTAAAAAATAGGGAAAATTTAAAAAAGAATTCAGCTGGAGAAATAGAATGTACACAGTACACTTATTAATGACATCTATGTGACTGTACTCTATTTCACAGAGTGTCTGAAAGACACATCCTCAGACTTTGCAATGTGAGTGTATACTAAGGATACAGTTGAAACTCAGTGAGGAGAGGGGTGAATCCATGATTTTCTGAAAGCTCTATGATGACTCCTCACAGATCATATTATTGTACTCTCATATCTATTATATTTTATACTTCATCCCCTAGCACAATCCAGTATGACTTACAATACCTCCTTAGAAACCACCCACCTGATGAACATCTTGAAGCTCACTCAATGGAGAGGATATCAGGTCACTTCAGTACAGGAATGGAGGACACTGGACACTGATCACAGACCCCTCCTGTCCTGTCTCTTGCTGTCTTATCTAATTACTCTCCAGGTGTCACCCTGCAGGGCTGCTAGCTCCAAGCTCTCAATTCATCATAGAGCCACAGCACTCCCCAGTCAGATCCATCTGCAGCTTTCAGTCAGATCCATCTCCAGGAAACAAGTGACACAAGTGAGACTGAGCCCCTCCTGAGGCAGAGGCCAGCCTATCAGCAAAGAACTAAGGGTTTGGATGCACTGTGCCTCTTATTTCTTTTTACTTATTTCTCTCAATAGAGTTCAGCAGCTTCACCACAGGTGATAGCTCAGGAAGAAGTTCCAGGGCTCATGACAACAGATGAGGATCTGACTCCATGATGCATCTGCCACCAGGGAGAAGTGGGTGGTTTTTCAAGTCCATCAGGTGAGCCGACCTCTTGGAGTCAGACTGCTATGAATTTGGATCATATTCAGACTCAATAAGCCCCACCTATGATTGGAAAACAAGATGAGTCTCCTGGATGATGCACCTAGGACCATGTCAAGCTGTCTCCTCTTTCTGTTCCTTTTCCTTGAGGTCAGGGGGCTCTACATGGTAGTGGGGAGCTGAGCTGGGGAACCACTCATACTGAGTAGACTGAGAGAGGAAGGATATATATACTCATAGTCTGGGAAAAGAAAAAAGTGGGTATTAAATTTTCAATTCTGATAAAAATCATTCTACTAATAGAATAGATGGAACAGGGGGATTTACAGGGCAACAGAAGTGTTCTACATGATCTCGCAATGACTAAAACAGGCTATGTTAAATGTCATCAAAATTTACAAAAGGGTACAGTCTAACATATAAACCATAATATAAACCATGGCTAATAGCTATGTTTCACTATTTGTATGTCAGTTGTAACAAATATACATTCCATATATAAAAAGGTATTAATACAGGAAGGGGGAAAAAGGGGTGGATGTTGGGTATATGAGAATCCCATGTATTCTGTATGTGGCTTTATTGTAACCTAAAATTTCTTTTAAAACAAAATGAAAAAAATTAAGACACTAGGGAGTAAATGGAAGAAAATCTTACTGTACAGGACAACAGATATTACAGTGATGAAAGGCAAAATATTAAAAATTTGTTATTTTTCATTATTTTTAATATACCAATTTTTAAATTTTATTTTATTTTTCATTTGTAAATGTTTCTATGTATTTTATTTCTTATATTTAAACATATCATTATTATTTCATTTTCCTATTCATTGTATTTGGCTATTTTATTGACTTTACTTTTGAAGAAACATTGGCTCACAGAAGGATTACAACTGGGGTAGGGGAGGATAATTGGTATGGGATGTCAGTGATGGGGGCTACATGAGAGGAAGTTCACCTGGGCATACATATAAGGTATATAAATGTGTTCCAATGTTCTTGGGACATTGTCATAGTGGGTGGAGATTCACACGATAACCAAGAGAATATTGAATTCCCATCCAGGAGAGCTCTGCCACATTCTCTAATGGAGCAACAACAATGCCCCAAGTACAGAGGCAATGAAGGAGGATGGTCAATAGATGGGCCCTTGATATTGATGACTAGGCTCATGAGCCTTTGCTCTTGAAATTGAAACTTAGCCTAGTGTCATGGGGTGCCTAAGAGTTACCTCCTGAGAGCCTCCTTGTTGCTCAAATGTGGCCTCTCTCTCAGCCAAATTCAGCATATAAATACATTACCTTCCCCCCAGCATGGGACATGACTCCTAGGGATGAGCTTCTCTGGCATTGAGGGATTACTACCAAGCACCAGCTAGCAATGCAACTGGAAAAAGACCTCAAATAAAATGGGGAAATGGTAAAAGATAAGTGAGTTTATATGGCTTAGAGACTTAAAAGTGAGTTGAGAGGTCATCCTAGAGATAAAGCTTATGCATGACTCAGAAGGTTCTCATAGACTGCCAAAGTAGATATTAGCCCCAATAGTGGGGACACCTGAAAGCTCTAGAGATACCCAAGTCATATGGTCAGGGCAGATAGCTCTGGAGTTTGGTGCCTTGCCAGTGGGCCTTACTCTGGAGTTTGTGCTCCTGAGTGTGACAGAGTTGGACACAGTTATGGCTTCCCTACATATGAATCATCTGTCCCTTCTATTTGAACCTATTGTACAGTAATTGATTTGGTAGGTGTATGCTCAAGATACTTGAATCTTTAGGCTGTCCATGTGCCAGCTGGGCCCTGAGCCTCAGCAGAGTTGCAACACCTACTCCCCAGTTCATTGGTCTCACCCAGGACAACTAACAAGGAGGTGAGATGGAGAACCACAATACCAAGGAAATGAGAGAGCTTACAACTGCAAGCAAGATAGTCCCACCCATTGGCTGTATGGGATTGAAGCCCCCTCTCAATTAGAGGTGGAGTGGACATCACATCCCAGAATCCTCAGGATTGGGGAATGAAGTATAGTCTAGAGTGGACTTACTGGTATTCTACTATAGACATTGTGATTCTAGCAATGGAAGAAATTACAATATTGATGTGGAGGCAGTGGCCACTGGAGGTTCTGAGGGCAAGGAGAGGGAAATAGATGTCTAATATGGGGGCATTTTGGGACTTGGGAATCATCCTGAATGACATTGCAATGACAGATATATGTCATTATATGTCTTCCCATAACCTACAGAATTGTGTGGGAGAGAATATAAACTACAATGTAAACTATAATCCATGTTCAGTGGCAATGCCCTAAAATGTCTTTATCAATTGCAATGAATGTACCTTACTAATGAAGGATGTTGTTTATGTGGGAAAATGTGGGAGGTATGGAGAATAGGGCATATGGGAATCCATATATTTTTTATGTAACATTTATGTAATCTAAGTGTCTTTATATATATATATATTTTTTAAATCATTCTACTATAAGATATTCTGTAAAAATGTTGATTAAACAATAATGCAAGCTCAACATTATTATTATTATTAATAATATATTTTGCCTGGGCACAGCCAAGACATAGAATTAAATCCTGAGAATAAACTTCACAGTGTCAGAGTGTTAGTTGAATGAGTTTTTTCAGACTTCCAGTCTAATAAAGAAGAACCAAATAAAGAAAATTCTTTAATATATGTGTGTATCATATAATATATAATATCATTGCAAATATATTTTCTTTGTTTGAAACTTGGAAACATAATGACATTATTTAAAGGAGATGTAGTGGAGAATCCCTAGGGATTCAATGATTTTAAGCAAGAAATTTAAAACCTATATTAGTACAGGAATCTGAGGTTTCCACAAATCATCCTTGAAACTGAGTCTCTGCTGTGGGTTGGCCATGAGCACCCCCTGCAGCTCAGCCCCCACCTGCATGGGGAAGTTTGTGTCTGGGCTCACACTGACATCCCCTCACTATATCTTGCTCAGTAATACACAGCTGTGTCCTCAGCAGTCATGGAGCTCAGCTGCACAGATAACTGGTTCTTGGATGTATCTCTTGAGGTGGAGAGTCAGTTCTTGAGGGATGGATTGTAATTAATGCTACCTTCATAGCATATTGCTGACAAACACCACAGCCCCTTCCCTGGGAGCTGATGGATCCAATCCCAGCAGTAACCAGTGGTTGTGATGGAGACCCCAGAGACAGAGCAGGTGAGGGACAGGGTCTGGAAGGCCTGCACCAGTCCTGGGCCTTACTCTTGCAGCTGCACCAGGGTAGGGCCCCTGAGGACAAGGAGAACAGTGAGTCCTGTGCTCAGAGGCAGCTTCCCATTGCCTTCATGGCTGAATCATGAGACACTCACCTCTGGGAGCTGCCACCAGAAATGGAAGAACCAAAAGAGTTTCATGTTCCTTTGAATGATGCTCAAAACTGGCAGATAATATTTTCCTGTGCTACAGGGTCCTCAATTTAAGTCCATGTGTGCTGTGCTTTCATCAGTTGACCCAAGTGATGATGTGCAAGTGGGAGGTAATTTTGTGTGTAAAGGTCAAAGGAGCCAGGGAAGTTCTCTGTCTCTAGGACTCCTCTCTGAGGAGGATGCTGGGTGATCCCTAGGAGAAGATGGTCCATTTCCTGGGTCCCACTTCAATAAGTAAGGAGATTTCTTTATTCAGGCCATGAAAACTTGCTGAAGGAGCTGGATAGGGTAGTGGATGTAGCCAAGGAACAAAGATATCTCTGGAAATATTGTCAGTGTGCCTCTATTGAATATTCATAATTATAAAATACCCAACAGAAATTGATGTCCTATAATCTGCTCAATAATTATTCTGATCCATTTATCTCCTCTGTTGGGTGATTTTATTAGATATTCTAAGGTCTGAAGCAGCAGCTGAATATATCTAACACACTGAACTCAGACAAACTGGGTCCAATCCAATATATGCCACAATTGAAAATGACTTTGTTTGACTCACATAATGTGTGTGAATATTTCTTCTTATGATAGGACTTTATAAAATGTATACTGAACAATTATTATAGAATTGAATTTGCTCAAGACAATCATACATGCTGTTTATTATTATCTCTCCTAGCAGGTTCCTAAACCTGCTTATTCCCTGTACTTAGCTGAGACTGCAGGGACACACTGCACCTCAGGACTCTCCTTAGAGAAGACTTTAGGGAACATAAACTCTCCTCTGATGTATATATAGAGACAGTCAGTGGAGGGTCATCAACCCACCAATAGGTTAGATCAGTGTTATTGGCTGAGTCTTGTCTCCCCAAAACCCATTTTCAAGTCTTAATTCTAGCCTGTGAATGTGATGTTATTTGGAAATAGATTCTTTGAAGATGTTAAGTTGAGGTCAAACTGGATTATATTGAGCCCTAATCCATCATGATTGGTGTCCTTGTAAGAACAGAATTGGACATAGACAGACAGACACAAAGAGGCCACCAAGTGATGACTGAGTTAAGAAATGAAGGCCAGGATTTTACCAGAGGCAAGGAGGGAGATGGGAAGGGTTCTCCCCTACAGACTGCAGATTTTTCATCAGCAGAACTCCAATATAATATATTTATACTGTATTAAGCCATTCAATTTGTGATTCTTTGTTAAAGCAGCCTTAGAAATCCATTCAGGGATCCATTCATGGATCCAAAGAAAGCCCAATTCCTACTATCTTGAAAATGCCAATGAATTTTGAATTCAGTGACAATGGTTTCCACCACATGGGGAAATAACATGCGGAACCTTACCAATACAGCAGCACAGTGAATGGTTTGCAGAAGAAGATGAGCTCCCAATGGCTAAAGGGTAGCTCCCTGCACAATCATCAGCTCCATTGAAAACTGTCCTGAATGCTTCCTTCCTGAGGCCAGTGTCACTGAGTCTGGGACCTTGACTGAGCTCCTAGGAGTCAAGAGTGCATAGAGCACAGCAAAGCTGCCTCCTTTCCTGCCCTGTGACCCTCAGGATGTGACCTCACCCCTATGGGCTTCAGTCTGATAGGGCACAAATTAGGGGTCACAGCATAAACTTTATTTGTGAATTTTATAATAGGGACTCAGAGGTGCTTCTTACTCTCATCACTGTTATTAGGGTAAGAATGTGGAAACCTATGTGAGCCTTTGCCTCTGTCCCCCACAAATGCACAAGGGACACCTGCTCTGGTCCTCTCCTTGACATGTCACATTTGCATTACTGGAGCATGTCAAAACCCTTTTGCCTCAGTGATCCAACCTGTAAATTTACTGATTTAATCCTGTTGTTTCTAAAGATCCATGTTACTTTATGTAAAAAGTTTTAGGAATGAAGCCTTGAATGTAGCATATTGTAAACTGTTTATGCAATATTATCAAGTGGATTACATTTAAAAATGGCCTCCATGCCTGAATGTAGGCAATACAAAGGTCAGTAGAATTAGGATGAGAAAGATTAACAGGACAAATCAGGACTTGTCCATTAAGAACTGGAAATGTGAGCTGATCTGCTGTGGGAAAGGGGAGGGGAAGGGATGGCATCCAACATCCAGAACGAGGTGTTCCCACTACTCACCAGGTGGTTACATAGAGTTGTGCAGATGCAGAATGGTGTGTCCTTGTCTTCGGGGGCTGTTGGACTGGAGGGAGACTGCTATAAATTCTTGCTAACAAAGAAAAAAGTCCCAGAGGAATGCATACATTTCTGTAGGTGACTGCTTGTTGCTAGAGACTGCTCACACTTAGGAAATATATATTAGGCCACTATGTAGAAATTGGCTTTTGGCATTTGTGGATATTATTAAGCACTGCTGGGTTAGACACCAACAATTGATTTTTTGTCAATGTTAGTGAGGAGAACCAACTGAAATGACTAATTTGGAATAGAAAAGGTAAAGAGTGAGATTTCAGTGATATTCTTTTGGAGGTTACCAGTGATGAAGGTGCTGGATGGAAGTAAGCACCATGACCAGAGAGAGAAGGATAAAATGTGGGTGGAATTCATGCTGAGAAGATGAGAAATGTCATCTGATTCCTTTTATTTTTTTCTATAAAATGTAGAGAATATCAACTAAGAATGGAATATGAACTTACAGAAAATTGAGTCAATATGTTAGAGGATAGTGGAGGGTCATTATTAAAGTCATGAAAAATGAAACCTTGACCTGTCAAGAGAAATGCAGTAACTATCAGGTGATCAGTGTGTCTCCCCTAATCCTGGGCCCACTGATTAATAAACCATCCCTGTCTTCCAGCTCCTCACTGCTAAGACATCAGGAAGTCTTAGAAACCCCCTTTTAAGTTTGCCTCTCATTGCCTTCTTCAGTTAGGCAAAAACTCCCAAAGAAGTATAATGTTATTAGACCCATCAGCAGTCATGGTTAAATTATTTTAGATCATGTTTTAAAAAATGAGAACTCTGCCCCTGAGAGGAAGCCTTTCCCAGGCACCCCCTGCATCTGCCCTGGGTCTGAGCCCTGTGCTTAGTGGGTACTGAATGTCCCTGGCTGCCAAAACCCTGCCCTGCAGGGAAGTTCCTGTTGGGCTCAGAGGGCATTTTCCTTGCAGCTTTTCTGCCCAGTGTCACCTGGCTGTGCCCTTCACTTCAGACATCTTTAGAGACACCACACACAGGTGATACCATCTCTTAATAGTGCATTTTCCTTAGCAACCCAGCAAACTCTTCAGGTAGAAAAAGCAGAGGAATCTGTGCAACCATAATGGGTCCCTTCCCTGGAGGCTGCAGGATGCTTTGACACAGTCACAGTCATGGTGAATCCAGAGATTTTCAGGGGGTGTCTCATCTCCCTTGCCCTCCTCAGTTTTGAAGATTACAACAGAGAACATGTCCACACACAGGGACATGGGGCTCAAAGCCCACACACATATCTGCTATACCCATAACACATGCACACACACAAAGCACACACATACATGTACATAGATACCTGTTACATGTACACACGCAAACAGATGCTGTCATTAATGTACTTGCACATTCCTGTGCACATACATTTACTATATCAATAATATACCCACTAAGTACATTCAGAGACAGGTGTGTGCACCCACCCTCTTACATTCACAGACACACACATATACACACACCTCCACATGTACACAAATGAGAACACATACACATGCTCTCTCTGATTTTTGCAGCACTGGACTCTAAATTTGTCATTCATCCCTGTGTCCAGCACATGGATACAGCCCCCCATGCTGACCCTGGTCTTGCTTAGGTGTCTTCCTTTGGCAAAAAAGCCAAAATCAAACATTAATAATCTGTTACTTGGCAAGTGCCTGCATGTTGGGTTTGCCTTTTCCTGCATTGCCTGGGAGCCCTGCAGATGCCCCATGAGAGAAGCCAGGCTGCCTGCCAGGGGGCAGGAGCACATGGCTGATCCATGCACAGTCAGTGCAGTCAGGACCACCCAACCTCACATGCTTGGGAGGAGCCCCTGGACACACAGCTCAGCAAATGGATGTCCTCAGTGGTTCTGAGAAGACATAAGATCCCTGTTCAGAGATTCCCTCCCAGGAGCAGAGAAAAATGCAGGGCAAGGAATGGGGGCCCCAGAAGAGGGAGCTTGGTTTGTTTTTCTCTTGCTGTTTCTAGAATACTCTGTTTATCTCTGATATTTGTCATTCTGAAGAGTAGGTGTCTTGGGTAAATCTACTCAGATTTATTCTTTTTGGGGTGTGTTGTCCTTCTTAGAAATTGATAATTCCAAGTACCTCAGATTTTTAAGTATAATGTTGCCTATGGCCCAGCATTTCTATTGCTTTTCATCTACCCAAGATAATTGATATCAGATAACAACCAGAAGAAGTTGTACATAAATGTACAAAGATGAAGTATTTGTAATAGCCCCAAATTGGAAACAACCCAAATATCCATGAACTGGTGAATGAATAAAAATTGGGAGTATATATATAAGATGGAATATTATTTAGCTATTATAAATTTAATACAGATATATATGCAAGTACATGAAAGAACCTTGAAAATATTATGCTAATTGAAAGAAGGCATTTATTAGAGATCACTTATTTTATTATTCTATTTATTTTGAATTTCCAGAATAGTCAAACCCATACAGACAGAAAGCACATTAGTGATTGCCAGAGGAAGGGGGAGGAGGAATGGAGAAAGAGAATTATGGTTATGGGTTTTCTTCTGTGGTGGTGTACATCCTATAAATTTATATTAGGGTTATAGTTGCACAACTCAGCTGACATATTAAAAATATGTTACTTTTAAAATGTAACATTTTGATACATCTGAATGAACCACAGGTGCCTAAAAATTATGTGGGGTGGAGTTGAGAGAGCAGATGGTCTCATAAATACAAATTATAAAGTGGGTTCCATTCTAGTGGCAATGGGGTAACTGGAATTGATGGTGTGCCTCTAGAGAAAGGAGAGAGATGGCTAAGTATGGAACCCAAGGTTGTGACACATGGAATGGCAGAAGGGGACCAAGAGGTTCTGTAAAACTGACCTGCAGGCTGGGGGTATGATGTCATCAAGAGAGTAGTGTCTTCCTGGAGCCAAAGTAGAAGGTGTTGTCAGTAGCCTCCCAGGACTCAATGCATTAGATGCTAACAGTATCTTTCTTCAACTCTGAAAACCAAAAATGTCCCCAGACTTTGCCAGATGTCTCTGGTGGGGGAGAATCCCCCTTGTAATCTGTAGCCTCCTTTATTTATTGACATGTACACAATTTCCCAGGTTTTTCAAAATGTGGAGCCTTTAAATAACCACAATTGGGTTACTTGTCAGGTAACTTTGAGCTACTTCAAGTTTGGTTCAGAACTGTAGTTCAAAAAGAATATGATTTATTGTATGAAAAGTTCCTAAATTTGGCAATTATGATATTATGTAGTGATCTGAATGACAAACAGAGGGTTCATTCAGAAATAATACTCTGGTTGAGGCTGAGGTTGCCAGCCTTCCTGAGATGAAAGAATTCTTGAAATAAAATGCTCTAAGATAAAAATAAAGGAAAAAATAATAATATTGTACATCCTCTCCTGAGGCAGATAGTAATAAACAGGCAATATTGACTTCCATAAATATAATATCTGATGTTCTGAATTAAGAAAGAGCCTTAGAATTGTTTCCATGAGACACTATATGAATGAGGAAAACAAGGCTTCTTAGATGAAATTCCTTCAGCCTCCACTACACATGCTCCTGAGCTGGGAACCTGTTCTTGGTGGGTCTTTCATGCCCTTTCCATCCTAACCCCATCATGACACCCTGAAGTGAGGTTGTGTCTAGGATCCAACTGCTTTCCAATGAGTCTCCTGAGAGGAAAGCTGTGGCACTGCTATGTTCTTGGAA
>JAQZBX010072143.1:0-15116 GCA_029593785.1 Cabassous unicinctus | reverse complement strand
AGGCCAAATCCAAGACATATACTTGTCAAAATGTACAATGCTCAAGACAAAGAGAAAATACTCAAGGCAGCAAGAGAAATGAAAACCATCACATACAAGGGAAGCACAATAAGAGTAAGAACTGATTTCTCATATGAAACCATGGAGACAAGAAGACAGTGGTATGACATGGTCAAAGTAGTAAAAGAAAAAACTACCAGCCACAAATTCTCTATCCAGCAAAACTGGCATTCAAAAATGATGGAGAGTTCAAAATATTCATAGATAAACAGAAATTAAGAGAGTATGTCAATAAGAAACCTGCACTTCAAGAAATACTAACGGAAGTTCTACAAGCTGAAAGGAAAAAACAAGGGAGAGAGAGTGGGAGGACAGAGTAAAAACAACTCAAAAGCCAAAAAGAGAAATAAAAGCAACATATGACACACATTAGCCCAAAGAAAATTAGTCTGGTGTAAGAAATTTATTGCAAGTAATAACACTGAATGATAATGGATTAAATTCACCACTCAAGAGACACAGATTGGCAGAATGGATAAGGAAATAGGATTCATCTATATGCTGTCTACAAGAAACCCACTTTCAACCCAGGGATTAAAAGAGGCTGAAAGTGAATGGCTGGAATACAATTTTACAATCAAACATTAGCCAAAAAAGGGCAGGAGTAGCTATCCAAATATCAGAAAAAATTTACTTCAAATGTAAAACTTTTGTAAGAGACAAAGGTGAACACTATATATTAGTAAAAGGGGTAATCTCTCAAGAAGAGAGAACAATCACAAACATTTATGCACCTTACCAGGGTGCCTCAAAATATATGAGGTAACTCTTGAAAAATTAAGTGGAGAAATAAATGCCTTTACAATTATAGTGGAGGACTTGAATACTCCATTATCACCATTAGACGGAATATCTAGAAAGAGAATCAAAAAGAAACAAAGACTCTGAACAATACATTAGAGGACATGGACCTAATAGACATATACAGAATGCCACATCCAAATACATTCTTCTAGAGTGCACATGGATCATACTCCAAGATAGACCACATGCTAGGCCACAGAACAACTCTCAATGAATTAAGAAATATTAACATTATACAAAGTAATTTTTTGAACAGAATGGAATGAAATTGGAAATCACTAAGGGCCAGAGAAACAGATTAGGCACAAAGATATGGTAGTTAAACCACACACTATTAGACAAACTGTGGGTCAATAAGGAAATCTCAAAAGAAATCAGTAACTACCTTGAATCCAATGAAATTGAAAACACAACATATCAAAACATATGGGATGCAGCCAAAGCTGTTCTGAGAGGTAAGTTCATAGCCATAAATACACATATTAAAAAAGAAGAAACAGCTAAAATTGAAGACCCAACTGCACACTTGGAGGACCTGGAAAACCAACAACAAACTAAACCTAAAGGAAGTAGAAAGAAGGAAATAACAAAGATTAGAGCAAAACTAAATGAAATAGAGAATGAGAAAGCACTAGAAGAAAAAAACAAAAACTGGTTCTTTGAGAAGATCAATAAAATTGAAAAACCCTTAGCCAGACTAACAAAGAAAAAGAGAGAACAGATGCAAATACACAAAATATGGAATGAGAAGGGGATATCACTACTGACCCCACAGAAATAAACAGTCTCATAAGAGGATACTTTGAAGAATTATATGCCAACAAGAATGATAATTTAGAGGAAATGGACAAATTTCTAGAAACTCACAAACAGCCTACATTGTTGAAAAATTAATTGATGAATTCAACAGACCAAATACAAGTAAAGAGATAGATTCAGTCATCCAAAATCGCCCTACAAAGGGGAGTCAAGGACCAGATGCCTTCACAGCTGAATTGTACCAAACATTCTGGAAACAGCCAACAACAATCCTGCTTAAGCGCTTCCAAAAATTAGAATTAGAAGGATTATTGCCTAACTCATTCTATGATGCCAACATTTCCCTAATACCAAAGCCAAAGATATCACAAGAAAGGAAAATTACACACAAATTACTCTATTGAACCTAGATGCAAAAATCCTCCACAAATTACTAGCTAATTGCATTCAACAACATATCAAAAGAATTATACACCATGACCAAATGGGTTTCATCCCGGGTATGCAAGGATGGTTCAATATAAGGAAATCAATCAATGTAATACACCACATAAACACACTGAAAGAAAAAAAATCACATGATCATCTCTAGAGATGCAGAAAAAGCTTTCAACAAAATACAGCACACTTTGCTGATAAAAGCAATGCAAAAGATAGGAACAGAACTATGATAAAATGTATATATGAAAAACCCAAAGCTAACATTATCTTCAAAGATGAAATTCTAAAAGCCTTTCCTCTGAGATTGGGAACAAGACAAGGATACCCACTATCACCACTCCTGTTTAACATTGTCTTAGAAGTACTTGCTTGAGCACTGAGGCAAGAAAAAGATATAAAAGGCATCCAGATTGGAAAAGAAGAAGTAAAAAATTCATTATTTGCAGACCACATGATCCTATACTAGAAAATGCTGAGAAATCTACAACAAAGCTTCTAGAACTTATAAAGGAGTTCAGTAATGTTGCAGGGTATAAGATCAATGCTCCAAAATCAGTAGCATTTCTGTGCACCGATAACAAGCAATCTGAGGAGGAAATCAAGAAAAAAATACCATTTACAATAGTAACTAATAGAATCAAATACCTAGGAATAAATTTAACTAAAGATGCAAAGGACTTATATACAGAAAACTACACAACACTGTTAAAGGAAATCAAAGAAGACTTAAATAAATGGAAGAATATTCCCTGTTCATGGATAGGAAGATTAAACATCATCAAGATGTCTATCCTACCTAAACTAATCTATATATTTAATGCAATCCCAATAAAAATCAACACTCTATTTTTTAAGGAACTGGAAAATCTAATTACAAAATATATTTGGAAAGGTAAGAGGCCCCAAATCACCAAAGACATATTGGAAAAAAAAAAGTTGGAGGTATCAGACTACCTGACTTTAAAACATACTACAAAGTTACAGTGGTCAAAACTGCATGATATTGGCACAAGGATAGACATACTGAACAGTGGATCCAAATTGAGAGTTCTGATATAGATCCTCACATGTACAGTCATCTGATATTCGACAAGGCCACAAAGCCCACTCAGTTGGGAGAGAATGGCCTCTTTAACAAGTGGTGCTTGGAGAACTGGATTTCCATAAACAAAAGAATGAGAGAGGAATACCATCTCACAACTTATACAAAAATCAACTCAAGATGGATCAAAGATCTAAATATAAGAGCCAAAACCATAAAGACCTTGGGAGATAATGTAGGGAAGCATCTACAGAACCTTATAATAGGAAATGGTTTCATGAGCTTCACACCCAAAACATGAGCAGCAAAAGAACAAATAGATAAATGGGATCTCCTCAAATTTAAAACTTTTGCACCTCAAGGGACATTATTAAGAAAATATAAAGGCAGCCTATGCAATGGGAGAAGATATTTGTCATCCATCTTTCTGATAGGAGCCTAATATCCTTCATATATAAAGAAATTCTACACCTCGAGAATAAAAAGACAATCCATTTAAAAAAATGGGCAAGTGACCTGAAAAGACAGTTCTCCAAGGAAGAAATGTAAATGGCTAAAAATGCTCGACATTGCTAACTATTAGGGAAATGCAAATCAAAACTACAATGAGATACCATCTTACACCTATCAGAATGGCAGCTATTAAAAAAACAGCAGACTATAAGTGATGGAGAGAGTGTGGAGGAATAGGAACCCTCATCCACTGCTGGTGGAATTGTGGATTGGTCCAGCCACTGTGGAGGATAGTTTGGCGTTTCTTCATAAAACTAACAATAGATCTTCCATATGATCCAGCAATTCCACTGCTGGGTATATACCCAGAGGATTTGAAAGCAAAGACACGAATAGATATATGCATATCAATGTTCATTGTGGCATTGTTCACTATTGTCAAAAGTTGGAATCAGCCACAGTGCCCATCAGCAGACGAATGGATAAACAAAATGTGGTACATACCTACAATGGAATATTACTCAGCTATAAGACGGAATAAAGTGCTAACACACAAAATGACATGGATGAATCTTGAAGGCCTAATGTTGAGTGAAGCAAGCCAGGCATTGAGGGAAGAACAGTACATGACCTCACTGATTTGAATTGAGGAAAGTGAGCAGTCTCTGAAAACCATTGTCTGAAAGAGGTTAACAAGAGAGAGAAAGGGAAGAGAAAGTTGTGAGCCATCACCCATATGGACATAATCTATGGTAAAGTGATAGAGTATAGTTGCATATTGAAGGATAGGACAGGTGGTTAGTGATCTTACTGGGTTTGGTGGTGCAGGCTTGACAGGTGGGTATAGGAAGGGCAGGTTAGAATTCCCAGGATAGTGGGGGGAGAGATGGGAGCAGGACCAGGTGAACACTGGATTTGTGTTTATGAGGTTGAAAGTGCAGGAGTGCGAATGCTCTTATGGCAATATGACAAGGTAGTGTCACTGGTTTATGGTGTAGGTTTAGGGGGCATTCACGATGGGGCACTCCTGGAGTAGGCTTCTGTGGAGTTTGTGAGTGTTCATCCTGTCAAAATATGTTGTGTCAGGGAGTGGAGATCCACATGGTGAGTGTGAAGGAGATGCACCCCCATCTTTGGGAGGACCGATTCACCCATAAACTGACAGGTGGGTGTGTCTTAGGAGTAAGGGTAGATCCTAATAGGGGAGGACAATTAGCTTGTCAAGACCTCTTGTTGCATGTATCTATGAATCTTGTCATCCAAGGAGTCAAGTCAGGGAGGTGTCATGTGCCCCAGGGGGATGGGGAGGAAGGAACAGAAAAGATCAAACAGGGGGTATTTAGTGGTCAGGGGAAATGTTTATCATTACCTTACATTGATGAACACAGCACATGGTAAATATCATCAAAAATTATTACACAATACCATCTAAATTGTAAACTATACTGTAAACCATTGACAATGTTTAATAGCTATATTTCACTATCTGTATAACAGTTATAACAATGCTACCATCCACATAAAAAAAGGTTTTCATAAGGGGCAAGAAATGGGGGAGGAGGTTGGGTATATTTGCTTCTCTAGTATTCTGTGTGTGACCTAAAACTTCTTTGAAAATTAAATGAAAATTTGGTAGACACTGGGGAGTGAGAGGGGGAAGGTGCCATGGTACAGACTGGACATCCAATAATGCAGGGATAAAAGGAAAAATGTTTAAAAATTAAAAAAAAAATTTTTTTGTTTTTTCCCATTTTTTAAATATCCCAATCTTTTAATTTTATTTTATTCTTAGTGTTTGTTTCTCAGTTTCCACGTACTTTTATCTCTTATATTTAAACTTATTATTATTTTATTTTCCTATTAATTGTATTTGGCTATTATATGGGCTTCATCTTCAAGGAAGGTTTGGATCACAGAAGGGTTACAATGGAGGCAGGAGACAATCATTGCTGGGGGGTGTCTCGGTGGGGGTTTCATGGGAGGAAGTTCACCTGAATATACATGAAAGATATATAAATTCAAATGATCAAGATGTGGGGCATGGTCACAGTGGGTGGAGAATCACTCAATAAATGAGAGAATACTGAATTTCCAGTGTGGAGAGCTCTGGCACATTCTCTAAGGGAACACCAACAGTCCCCTGAGGGCAGGGGCAGTGTGTGGCAAAAGAGCATGCTCCACTAATAGGTTCTTGTTGTTGATGACTACCCTTATGAGTTTTTGCTATTGTAATAGAAACTTAGCCTTCTGTTATGGGCTATGTTGCCCCCTGAGGGCCTCCTTGTTGGTCAAATGTGGCCTCTTTCTAAGCCAAACTCAGCATATGAATGAATTACCTTCACTCCAGTGTGGGACATGACTCCCGTGGATGAGCCTCCCTGGCAATTAGGGATTAATAACAAGTACCAATTAGCAATATGATTGCAAAAAGGCCTTGAATAAAAGGGGGGAAAGGTAAAGACAAATGAGTTCATATGACTAAGAGACTTCAAAGATAGTCGCGGGGTCATCCCAGAGGTAAAGCTTACACACACCTCAGCAGGATCTCATAGAACACAAAAGTGGATATCAACCCACACAGAGGGGCTCCTGAGGGCTCTGGAGACACCCAGGTCCTATATAAGGGGGAATAGCTCCAGAAATTGATGCCTTATCAGTGGGCTCTACTTTGGATTCTGTACTCCTGAGAGTGACAGAGTTGGGCTCAAATAAGTCTTCCCTGCACATGGTCCATCAGACCCTTTTATTCAAACCTATACTTCATGCTGGAGTTTGTAGGTGTACTTCCTGAGGCTGGAGCCTTTGGTCTGCCCATGTGCCAGCTGTGCCTGGAATCTTGATGGAGCTGCAACTCCTACTCTATAGCTCAATGGACTCACCCAAGTTACCTGGTGAGGAGAAGATGATGGACAATGGTCATCCCAGGGAATGGAGAGAGTCTGTACCTGCAGGCAGGATAATCCCATCCATCTTATCCATGAGATATAAGTCCCCTCTCACTTGGAGGTGGAGTGGACCTCACCATCCCAGACTCCTCAGGATTGGTTTAAGAGGTATGGGCTAGAGCTGACTTACTGGTATTCTGTTGTAGACATACTGTGATTCAAGAAATGGAAGAAATTACAACATTGATGTGGAGCCAGTGGCCATTGAATTCTTTTGGGACAGGGAGAATGAAAAACACGTGTAATACAGGGACATTTTTGGGACTTGGAGTTATCCTGAGTGACATTACAATGACAGATATAGGCTATTTTACATCAGCATATAACATGCAGATCTGTGTGGGAGAGAGTGTGGTCTACAATGTGAATTATGGTCCATGCTTAGTGGCATGGACCATAATGTGTGTATATCCCCAGTATATGTATATCCATTTCAGGTGATGTGCCACACTAAGGAAAGATGTCTGTGTGGGAGGATATGGGAGGTTTTGGAGGTGGGGAACATGGGAATCTCTGTAATTTTTGTGTAACAGTTATGTAATCTAAGCATCTTTTAAAATTAAAAAAAAGATAAAAATTACAAAAATTCAAAAAAAAGGGGGTGCTTGAAGAACTGGCTATTCATATGCAAAAGCATGAAAGATGCTCATAATATCAGCCCATATTATAAAATGATGGAGGGGTAGAAGCTTAATTTGTGTAGAATTTTTTTTTTTAGGTTGAATGTAAAGGTGTGGAAATGCATGGTGGTGATGGTAGTAACTTATTTTGAGAGTAACAGCACTGAATTATATAGGCAAATATTGTTCCATTGCAAGTGATGTGCCACACTAGTGAAAGATGTTTATGTGGGAGGTTGTGGGAGGTGTGGGAGGTGGGGAACATGGGAATCCCTGTAATTTTTGTGTAACACTTATGTAATCTAAGCATCTTTTAAAATAAAAAAATAAACAAATGACAACAACAACAAAAAGATAATAAGGAAATAGATTTAAAATGAATTAATTAGCCAACGGGATGCTGATGCAAAATACCAAAAATCTGTTGCCTTTTTAAAAAGGTATTTATTTGGGGTAGAAGCTTATAGTTACCAGGCCATAAAGCATAAGTTACTTCCCTCACCAGAGTCAGTCACCATGCATTGGTGCAAGATGTCTGTCAACATCTGCAAGAGTCTAGCTTCCTGGGTTCTTCTCTTTCCAGGGCTCATTTCTCTCCAGGCTCAGGTGCTCTGTTTTCTCCACAAGGCCAGCTGTAGAATATCAGGCAAACTGCTTATCTCTCTTTCTGGGGCTTCTGCTGTGTGTAATTGAGCCTTCTCTCTGCTCCTCTGTGTCTTTACTCCCCAGGCTCCATCATCCAAAACTCCGAACTTCCTTCTCTGCAGTGTGGTTTCTCTGGGAGTCCCGGCACACCAAGGGGGCAGGGATGCAACATCCTACTGATGTGGCCCAAACAATGCCTTAATCATTATTTACTCAAGTAAAAGTGAAACCTCTGAATGCATTATAATCTAATATGCCCAGAATGACAGACCAGTTTACAAACAGAATCCAATATCTATTTTTCAATTTCATAAGTGGTATCAAAGTGCTACAGATTTTATTTCAGATAGATGGTTTTTTATAAGACAACATGATATTGAAATTATACTCCATATTTTGTTTCTAAAAATGTTTTTCAAAAGGACTTTTGAGTATAGATTTAATTCTAACTCTGTTATCAAAGATATGTTTGTTCCAATAGACATATGAGTTCTCTTTGCATAATTGATTAAAAAACGATGTCCTGAAAATTATTGGATTAAGTCTCAAATTCAGGCTTAAGAATTAACTTTTTATTACCTTGTTTTCATGGTATTATGGTTGACAACCAACCTTGCTGGGGGAAAAAAAGTGAATACTATTGAAATAAAAGTAAATTTCCAATAATAATAGAAATTCAAATAAATCTTAGTAAAAAAATAAACAAAGCAGGATTAGTAAGTTTGAAGCAGTTGTGCATTGAGCTAATGGGAGATCATTTATTGGGTATTTGATCATTGGGTGTAAACTTTGAGGAATGATGATAAATAGCAGTTCATTTCAAATGGTTAAAGGCAGAGACAGCAAATTAGAAAAATCTTCATCAAAGGTACTCTCAAAGATAAACTAGCTAGCTTTTCTCAATGATAAACTATCATGGTCCATCTGCAAATAGCATCCAGTTGAAAGTTATTCCTTAAATTATATTTTTTCCTGAACTTTAAGTATATGCTCAATAAATATTAGTATATCATTGTGAGATAATTTTGGGAGGTTTAGGATGAATCTAATAACTTTCTCTAATTGAACAGTAGGAATATATTAATGGGGCAAATATCTGTTGTGATGAGCCAAAGAGTGCAAAAGGTATTTCCAGAGGGCTGGATGGATCTGAGATTATAAAGGCACATTGAGGAACTGAGGTAACATTAAGGAGTCCTTCACAGGGATTACAGAATGGGAATTCACTCCATAATGAGTGCTGAGCACTCACTAAAACCATGTGAGGTTATATCAAGCTGTCATCTCCTGAGGACATCTGTAATTATAGTAAGTGAAAATCATATTACACAAAAACTAACAATATCAATATAAGTTAATCAATGAAGTTTTATTAAGAATCAGTTTGAACATAATCATAAATATACATGTATATATAGCTCAGTTTATCTATAAATCTTAAATGTTCTATTGGAGGATAGATAAATGCTTTATTTAGAAATAATCTAAGATATGAAAACATTGCTAACTAAAAATAAGACTTTTTTCAACTTTATTTTTGGAAAAGTTTTAGATTCACATTTACAGAAAATTTACATATAAAGTACAGGGAATTTCCATATAACTCCTTACATCCCCCACACACATAGTTTCTCCTATTTTTGATGGTCTAGGATTAGTGTGATACATTTGTTACAGCTGATGAACCAATATTTAATCATTGCTGCTAATTAAGACTACAGTTTACACTATGGTTTACTCTTAGTGTTTTACAGATACATAGGTCTTGACAAATGTTTAATGTCATCTGTCTGACATTGCAATACTATACAGAAGACTCTCACTGTCCCATATATCCCCTGTTCCACCCATTTCACACCTAATATACTGGCTGCTATTTAAAAAAATCAGAAAACTACAAGTGTTGGAGAGAAATTGGAGAAATAAGAATACACATTGACTGTTGGTGCTAAAGAGAACAGTTCAGCCACTTTGGAAGACTTTTTTGGCAGTTCCTCAGAAATTTAAGAAGAGAATTCCTATATGATCCAGCAAAGCCAGAACTAGGTGTATACTCAATGGAATTGAAATCCCTGACAAAAACAAATGTAAGCACACCAGTGTTCATAGCAGTATTATTCACAATTGCCAAAAGGTGGAAGCAACCAAGGTCTTCATCAACAGATTAATGGAAAAATAAAATGTGGTATATACAGAAAATGGAATATTATTCAGCTGGAAGAAGGAATAAATTTTGACACATTAGATAACATGATGAACCTTAAGAACTTTATGTTAACTGAAATTAGCTAACAAAAGGAAAAATATTGCATGATTTCATTGATATGAAATAAAGAGTGTGAGCACACTCATGGAGGAGAATTTAGAGATAGACTGCTAGAAGATAGGAGGGGTTTGGAATTGGTGAGCTGATTCTTAATCTGTGCATTATTTATAATTTGGTTGACAATAGCTTGGGAATGGATGGTGGTGATGGTGCACAGCAATGTGAGTATAATTAATGATGCTGAAGTGTTAGCATGTACATGGTTGAAATTGGAAGGCTGGGTCTGTACCTGAGGATAGAAGAAAAGTTAAAGATAAAACGGTCAACTTTATGACTAAGTGAATTCTGGTGTGACCAAATATTGTAGTTAAGAATATAAATATAAGAATGTTCTTACAGGATCTATATTAAAGGTACATTTTTAGCAAAGGGTATTGATAGTGGTGTGAAATATGGGGAAATGCACCTAAAATGTACTTATATGGGATATGAATGCCTTCATATTATCATAGGTATGTATTCTCAGTAGATAGTGGCTACAGAGCAGCTAACAAAATATTACACTTCCATCCTGTTTAAATCATGCTATTTTCTCAAATAAAATGGCAAAAATCTCTGAAATATATGTCATGCCTACATAAAGAAAACAAGCCTATATGCCATGTCCTCAATCTTAATGATTGTAATGTATGAACCTTACTCTTGCAAAAATGAAACATAGCTTAATTATAATTAATGCCTAGTAGTTAGCCACTGAACACCTCCTTAGTAATCAAATGTGGCCCCTCTCAAGACCAAACTCTGATAAAAAACTCACCACCTTCCCCCCAATGTGGGACATGACTTCTGCATGTGAGCCTCCATGGTACTGAGGAATTATTACTAAGCATGGAACAGCAAAGCATTTGGAAAAACACCTCAACCAAAAGGGGTAAACAGTAAATAAAAATACTTTATATGGCTAGGATGTTTCAAAATATGTTGGGAGATGATTTTGGAGGTTAAATTTATGCAGGTTCCAGACAGACTTCACTGTCACAGTAAATAAAGAATCAAATAATAGTGCTCCTGAGGGCTCTAGGGACATCTGGACAACAAAGGCAAAGCAAACAGCCTCATGAGTACAAGACCCTTTCAGTGGACCCTATCTGGGAATATATGATATTCTATCTCCCCAATATAGCATAGTTATACTCATTTATATTTCCCATAACCATGATTCTTCTATTCTTTATTTCAATCTATAGTATTAAATGTACCTGTTAAGTACATACCTCATAGACATAAATCTTCAGACTGTTTGAGTGTCAGTTGAGGGCTCAGTCCCCACAGAACAATGGACAACTCCTACTCACCAGTTCTCTGTGCTTGCCCTAGACAACCAACAAAATGATGAAGAAGGACAGACCCATCCCAAAATATGGGGAATGTTTGCAGCTGTGGACAAAATATTTCCTTTCATCTATCCCATGGTATCTGAGACCCTTCTCAGCCTGGGGCTGTTGCAACAGATGTCCATAGGAACTGGGGGTTGGACAACAGTTGGGGTGTGTGGCCAAAGACCAAAGTAAATTAGTTGTTATTGTTTTTGTTATATTGTGTTGATGGAATACTATGTAACACTGATATAAAGATTTTGGATGCCAGAGGTTCAGAAGGGATAGCATGATGAATGGGTGGAACAGGGCATATTTAGGATGATGAGATACTTCTTTTTAATATTACAATGACAGACACACAATATTAAGTGTTTGTTAAAGCCTATGGATCTGTAAGCACAAAATGTGAACTATAATCTAAACTATACTCTTTGGTTAGTAGCAATGCTTTAACGTTGGTCCATCAACTCTAACAAATGTACCACAATAATCTCAGTAGTCAATGATAAGGAAAATTATTTGTGATTGTATAGAAGTTATATGGGAATTCCTATACTTCTGGGGTAATTTTTCTGTAAAGGTAAATTTAAAACTTTTCTAAAAATAATGTTTAAAAATAATTTCACTCATATTTAAATATACTCCATTATTTATATTACCCCTATTTTATCATGTTCCATAAACATAATTAAAGCAAATTTCTATGTTACAGCTTTACTTTCCTAAGTATGTTGCAAGGCCTTCCTATTTTCCCACCTAAGATCCCTAGAAGGCATGTGACACATCTTTAATGCAACTCTGAGTAAAGTACAAAGCCCTACTCAAATGAAATAGTCAAACTCATACTTTAGTTTGAGATTGAGGGTAATAGCTTCTAAAATGTTGTGTACCTGATGAAAATCTTTTCTTCTTATCTCTGGAATTGAAATGCTTACTTAATTAAAATACATTGTGAATACTATACATTGTATACTTATGCCAGCTCATTAATCTCTTCTATTCCACAGAAGATACTCATCGAGAAAATACAATATCTCTCTTCTGCAAACAGAAGAGCAACAGATGAGATTTTTTTCCCCATAAAATTCAAGTGAAAGTTTCTGGAAAAATGAACTGAACGATAAAAATGACTTCATGTAAGCACTTTGACTCCTAATAAAAGTGATCCCTCAGTGAAAAACTAACATGGTATAGAATTGTAAAGGGAATGTAATAATTATTTTCAAGTACATAGCCCTAGGTCTGATATGTACTAGCTATGTGGCTTTAGGTTACTATCTTAAATCTACTGAATTCCAGTTTCCTCTTGCTGAAATAACTTTCATAATTCCTCAAATATTCAATAAATATGTATTTAATAAACTAATATAAAGGGATAAACTATGAAAAATTATAAGTATTTAATAATATTACTATGGTTCTAATTTAAATTTTAAACTTCCACAATTCAAGGTGGCATGAGAAATAATTTCAGCTCATTGAGAACTTCACAGAGAGTATTAAATTTAGGCATAAAAATTATTAACCTGAGAGTTGGGGTAGTAGACAGATAACTCTATTATTCTATGTGAATGAATATTTAAAGGCCTAGTAGAAGTAAATGTCACAGGTTTTGAGTTTTACATGCCCTTTCCTTGCCTTGGAATCTCATATGCTAATCTAAGGGTGAAAGATGCAGGGATGATGATTCCATCACATTACTATTCAACATTCTTATTTGGCTTGTGCAGAAAACAGGGGGAACTTGGATGGTAACAGTGTATTATCATAAACTAATCCAGGTAATTATTCTAGTCGCAGTTACTGTTTCAGATATGTTACAAAGCTTGAAATTTTTAAATATTCCTTAGATATATAGTATGAAGCTATTCTTTTGGAAAATACTTTTTTTCAATATTAGTTGGTTTGCTTTCAGCTGACAAGGCCAGAAAATTACCTTCACTATCATTCCTCAGTGGCACAGAAAATCTTCACCTTATGTTACAATGTGGTCTGCTAGTATATTATTAAATTGTCTTTCAAAACTCACAACTGCTGACCATTAATTAGAAGATATGCTGATTTGGACTTAGTGAGCAAAAAGTACTACTGCTGTAGACTTATTGGTAAAACATTTGAACATCAGGAGATGTGTAATAATTTCAACAAAAACTCATGTAGCTTCCATATTAGTAAATTTTGAAGGCAACCAGTAGAGAAGGGAAAGTGATGAAATCTTATTCTTAGTGAAGGATAATTTGTTGCATCTGCCCTGTCATACAATCTAAAAAGAGTCAGAATACGATGTATTCCTGCAAGCAGCTTGGAACCAACATATTTCTCATTTTAATGTACCACTCTGACACATTTATTGAGTAATGAAAAAAGCTGCTAGTTTTGAGTGGGGACTGGATTATGAGGTGTCTCTGCAACAATTCTAGAATAATATGCAAACTATTTTGCCACTAGAGCCAAACTGATCCAGCATATCCAATGGTGCTTGAAAAGTATGTGGCAAAAGGGATGCTGTTTGGAGACTTTGCCAGGGTTCTAAATGAGAATCACAGAGTAGAAATGTGGGATTTGGAAACAAAGCTTGTCATCCTTTGCAAATACTCTCTTTTTGAGAAAAAAACTTTTAGCCTTTTACAGGCCCATAGTGGAGGCTGATTATTTACTCATGGGACCCCTAATACTATAAGAACTGTGTTGCCCATTGTGAAATATCTTACTCGCTAAGCTATTAAGTTGAGCATACACTGCAGCACTCCATCATAAAATGGAAGTGTCTTATAGGAGATCAGGATCTATTAGGTCATGAAGGAACAAGTAAGTTGCTGAACAGTGATTCAAATGCCCACTGCTGGGAGGGACCAAGAAGACATTGGTTTAAGTGGGCACTCACCATCTCTTTCACAAAAACAGCTGTTTGGGGACAGAATCCTGCCCAAGTGAGCTGTTCTGGGAGCCCACAGAGTGAAAACCTTTGGGATATTGATCTGGAGGTAGCTGGACAGGGAGATCGATTGCTCAAGATAAAACCATGAGTTTCTAGCCCAAAGGTGGAAATCACGGACATGGACTGCTAAGCCCCACCCTCAGGGCAAAGGGCTAGGTTGAGCCCCAACTCCAGCCAGTAACACAGTGCAAGGGAGCATTCTCTGAGAGTGAGAGGGTTCTGGCAAAGAGTGGAGAGGGGTTTCCTTTCTGTGGGTTTGGTAGCCTGGACCCCCTTAGAGCTTTAGGGAGAACACCAGCCAGCTTGAAGTGGCACCAGGCTGAGGGGAGAGGAGAATCTGCTGAGGAAACCTGATTACCTAACCACCCTGGGATACAGAGGCTTGGCTTGAGAGAGGGCAGAATCAGCCAATTTTATAATTCCATGCTGAGGACTATCAGAATTTCAACTCCCTTAAGGGAGTCAGGCAGTGGATAGTGCTTAAAATTTTCCACAAGCCTATTTAGGGTCCCTTGGGAGGAGGGGGTGGTCTAGAAGAGACTTGTAAATCATTTTGGTATGGTGAACTTGGTTGTCTCGACCCCCTTAGAGATTTAGGGAGCACATTAGCGCATTTGAAATGGCACCAGCCTGAGGGGAGAGGCAAATCTGCTGAGGAAGCCTGATTTACCTAACTGCCCTGGGATACAGAGGCTTGGCTTGAGAGAGGACAGACTCAGCCAATTTTATAATTCCATGCTGAGGACTATCAGAACTTCAACTCC
>JAQZBX010072140.1:0-15122 GCA_029593785.1 Cabassous unicinctus | reverse complement strand
AATAGGCCCACACCCACAGGAATGGGTTACACAAATCATTAGTGTTTCTATACACTAGTAATGAGCAATCTGAGGTGGAAGTCAGGAAAAAATTCCATTTACAATAGCTACTAATAAAATCAAATATTTTCCATGTAAATCATTTGTATTCAGAAAACTGCAGTACATTGCCAAAAGAAAATTTCTAAAAACCTAAATAAATGGAAGAATATTCCATGCTCATGGAATATTGTTAAGATGATAATTTTACCCAAACTGATATACAAATTCATTGCAACACAGATAAAAATTCCATCAGCATTTCTTAAACAAATGGCAAATACAATTATCAAATTTATTTGGAAGGGTAAGGGGCTCTGAATTCTAGAAACATCTTAAAAAGTTAGAGCAAAGTTGAAGGACTCTCACTTACAGACTTTAAATTATACAACCTAGCTACAGTGATAAAAACAGCATGGTATTGGCATAGATATAGACACATAGAACAATGGAAAGGAATTGATGGTTCAAAAACAGACCTTCACATCTATGGTCAAGTGATTTTAGACAAGCCTCTCAAACCTATCCAGCTATGGCAGAACAGTCTATTCAACAAATGGTGATGGGATAATTGGATAGTCATAGCCAAAAGAAAGAAAGAGGATGCCTATCTCACACCTTATACAAAAATTAACTTAAAATGGATCAAAGACCTAAATAGAAAAGCTAGAGCCATAAAACTCCTAGAAGAAAATTTAGGGAAACCTCTTCAAGACCTGGGGGTAGGGGGTGGATTCTTAAACCTTACACCAAAAGCAGGAGCAACCATAGAAAACATAGATAAATGGGACCTCCTCAAACTTAAAAGACTTTTGTGATTCAAAAAACTTCATCAAGAATGTGAAAAGGCAGCCAGCCGCCTCAATGGGAGAAAATGTTTGGAAACCACATATCTGATAAGGGTTTGGTTTTTATACTATATAAAGAGATCATAATACTCAACAATAAAAGATCAAGAAATCTAATTTAGAAATGAGCAAAAGACTTAAATAGATATTTCTCCAAAGAGGAAATACAAATGGCAAAAAAGTATATGAAAAAAAGGTTAATATCAATAGCTATTAGGGAAATGCAAATCAAAATGACAATGATATATCTTCTCACACCACATAGAAGGGCAATTATTTGAAAAAACAGAAAACAATAAGTGCTAGAGAGTATGTGGAGCAATAGGAACACTCCTTCAATCTTGGTTGGAATGTAAAATAGTCCATCTTTTGTGTAAGACAGTTTGGCAGTTCCTCAGTAAGCTAAATAGAGAACTGCCATATGATCCAGCAATTCCTCCACTAGGAATATATCCAGAAGAACAAAAAACAGTGATGTGAACACACATTTGCACATCGACGTTCAAAGCAGTGTTATTAACAATTGCCAGAGGATGGAAACAACCCAACTGTCTATCAACCAACATATGGATAAACAAAACATGGTATATACATTTGATGGAATACTATGCTGTTGTAAGAAGAAATGAAATGTGAACATATATGGTAAAATGGGTAAACCTTGAAGACATTATGCTAAGTGAAAAAAGGCAAACACAAAAGGTCAAATATTGCATGGTCTCATGAATATGAACTAAATATGAATACAAAACACATGGAGTTTAAACCTAGATTATAAATTATTTGGAGATAGGAAGAGGGCTGGGAAGGAATACTGATGCTTAATATATAGAGAAGTTTGAATTAACTTGACTGTAAATGTTTGGAAGTGGGAAGAGTTGATGTAACATATTATAATGTAGAGTAGAACTAATGTGGTTGGTTTATAAATGGAATTGTGGTTGAAAAGGGTAGTCTAGGGATGTAACTGTCAATTGAAAGAGAACTAGAGAATAATCTAGGGACTGAATAGCATGGTGAACCCAGAGTTGGTTGAAAATTGTGGTTAATAGTACAAATACAAGAATGTCCTATGAATTAGAACAATTTTACATCACAATTTGCAAAGTGGTAAGAATGTGGAGAAGCATGGGAAAACACAATTAATGTAACCTATGGAATATAGTTAACAGCAATACTGTTATATGTTTGCATCAATGCCAAAGATGTAATGTGTTAATAATAGGGGATATGGAAAAATATACCAAATGTACATTATAGGCCATAGTTAATGGTAATAGTTTGATGCTATTTTCTGATAATCGGTAACAAATGTTTCATAACAATGTAGTGTGTTGGTGGAGAGTGATGTATGGGAATTCCATATACATGTGTGATTGTTTTGAAGTTCACAATTTCTCTAAAAATACATATTTTTTAAAAAGGCCTCTAAACCTTTGGTTATAAAAACATGGGCCAAAATGTGCCTTACACTAAATGCAGTGGAAATGCCAGAACTTCCCTGGTATAATGTAGATGAAGAGGTACAAAGGCTTAGGGATTTTGGAATGCTAGAGTGGGTTTATCATGTAAGACTTACTTACCCACCCAGAAATGCCCAGAGGACACACCTTTCACCACTACTGTGAGGAAAAACTTTGTGACCCTAAAGAGCTCTGTGGTCACTCTTCTCTGTAGGTCAGATATTACTGTGGGAACTGCTGACACTGTAATTGGATCCTTAAATACAATGGTAATGATCAGATCCCAGGTTGGCAGGAACCTAGTGATGGCACTTAATTGCTCAACACAAGGGGGCATGGTGACTGCAATGGACAACAGATTCAATATTGTAATCAAAACAGTCTGACTCACAGAGACCTATGGCATTGGCTTGTTGACCATGAGGTACCTGGAAGTGAAATAAATAGGCAGTCTACTAAATTCTTATGGAATCTGTATATGTATAAGTATTCTAGGCCAAGAGAACAAGTCTAACTTGAATTAAAAAAACAGAGTCATGGCCCCTCAATCAGTTCCCAGACTTAAGAGCATTTAAGAGACTCAGAACCCATTGAATGAAGGATAAGCTGGGTTCTCTAGGGGAAAGACACTGCCCATTGCTAAAAATTTATGCCATTAATATTCCTCCCAGCTTTCTACAAGGGAAACTATGGCCTTTTACCAGGGTGACTGTGCTTTGGGGAAAAGGAAATGATCAGACACTTCAGCAATTCCTGGACAAGGGCTCTGAACTGATACTAATTCCAAGAGACCCTAATCATCATTGTGATCCACCAGTTAGAGTAGGGGCTTATGGGGGTCAAGTAATCAATGGAGTTTTAGTTCAGGTCCATCTCACAGTGGGTCCATTGTGTTCCCAAACCAATTCTGTGATTATTTCTCCAGTTCCAGAATGCATAATTGGAATAGATATACTCAACAAATAGCAAAATCCCCACTTTGGTCCCTGGCCTATTGAATGAGGACTATTATGGTAGGAAAGGCCAAGTGGAAACCACTAGAACTGCCTATACCTAGCAAATAGTAAATCAAAAGTAATACCACATTCCTGAAAGGATTGCAAAGACTAGTGCCACCATCAAGGACTTGAAGGACATAGCAATGGCAATTCCCACCACATTCCCATTCAACTGCCCCATTTGGATCTTATGGATCTTGAATGATTACAGTGGATTATCATTTACTTAACAAGGTTGTGATTCCAATTGTAGCTGCTTTTCCAGATGTGGTATCACTGCTTGAGCAAACAACACATCCACTAGTACCTGATATGTAGGTATTGATTTGGCAAAAATCTCCTGGTGACTGTTAGTAAAAGCCACAGGAAACAGTTTCCCTTCAGCTGGTAAGTCCAGCAATAAATGTTCACTGTCCTACCTCAGGAACATATCAACTCCCCAGACTTATCTCATAATCTAGTCCATAGGAGCTGTGATATCTTTTCCATAAGACATCACACTGGTCCATTACATTGATGACATTATGCAGACTGTTTCTAGTGATCAAATTGTAGCAACTACTGTAGTCTTATTTGTAAGATATTTCCATGACAGATGGGAAATAAATACAAAAATATTCATGGGCCTTTCACCTCAGTGAAATTTCTAGGCATCCAGTGCTGTGGAACATCAAGATATCCCTTCTAAGAAAGAGGAAAAGCTGTTGTATCTGGCCTTTCCTATAGCCAAAAATGAGGGACAATGATTAGGTAACTTCTACAGGTTTTCAAGGAAATATATTCCTCATTTTGGTGTGCTTCTTCAGCCCATTTAGCAAGTGACACAAAAAGTCATGAAGTTGGGCATGCAAAGTGGTATATAAAACACCATGCCTGAGAAAACCCTGAAGACACAAACAACTTATAAAATTTAGTGTCACACAATGAAATCATATTCAGTCATAAAACTGAATGTAGTTATCATACATGATGTAACATGGATGAACTTTGAAAACATCAAGCTAAGTGAAATAAGGCAAATCCAAAGGACAAATATTGTATGATTACACTTTTATGAAATATCTAAAAAAGAAAATTCATAGATACAGGAAGTAGATTAGAGGTGATCCCAGGGGCTGGGTTAAGGGGAAATAGAGAGTTATTGCTTAATGGGTAAAGAATTTCTGGTTTGGATGATGAAAATTTTTGATAATGGAAGGTGGTGATGTCAGCAAGACATTGTAAAAGCCATCAATGGCCCTAAGTGTAAACTTATGATTAAAATGGCAAATTTTATGGTATATATATGTTACCACAAGGAAAAAAAGGACTAGAGTAACATGATTAAATACAAAATAAGTGTTCTGGAATATAAATAGTTTATGAATTAGAGGAGGTGAATGCTGGGCCTCATTAAGTGAGTTAATTTATGTAACAAATGTAAATATTACATATAATAATATTGCAATTCATTATGGATTTAGGATTTAAGCTGGCTTATGAAGCAATGGAGAGCCTGTTCATTCATTCATTTATTCATTCACTCATTATTCCAAAAGAACTTGGAGTGTATTTGTGAAGTACTTTTCAAACACTGTACTAGAGTCTGCAGGTGACATGGAGTCAAAACAGATCAGGTTCCAGCCTTCAGGAAACTTGGGATAAAGGGAAGACAATAAACAAATAACTGGATAAAATATATATACATTATTATCAATGCTGGGTAGGAATAAAAAAGGCTTTTATAATCACTAATAGGATGGTGAGGATCTACTTTACTAGATCTGCTTTTATCTGAGTGATGACGGGACATTCAGACTGAGACCTGAGTGATGAAAAGGAGCCAGCCAGGCAAAGTACTAAGGAGAAGGTACTCCAGGCAAAAATCACAGCAAAGGAAATGCCATGAGGTGGAAATGTCACTTAGCCCTTTGGAGGAACAAAACTGAGCATGGGAGAGGGTTGAATATGCAAAAGGAGGAAAAGGCAAAAGGAAGTTTTCAGGAATCCTTGTAGGCTATAATAGGTTTGGGTTTCATTCACAGCCTCCCTATATGTAAAGGGTGGATAATAGTGTAATGGGGTGGGAGCAGGACAGAAATACCAGAATGAACAAGGCAGTTCATGGACAAGTGAATACAGCAGCCTGACTGTAGAGAGAAGCTGTGATGGAAACAGAAGGAGATAAAGCTGGAGTCCAACATTCAGGCTACATTATGAAGTTCTAAAGTTAGCTTCAACTTATATTCCCTGTAAGCAATAGCACATTGTTGATTATTTATCAGAAGAATACTTTTGTGAAATAAAAACTGTCCAACATAGAGTAGGGAATGCAAAAAACATGTAAAATGTGGTCCCTACTGATTTTACTGAATCAATCCTAAAAGTTGTGTCTTAGAAATTTGACTAATTGATGAAAGAGAAACAAGTTTAAGAAAATTTTGCTTGGCCAGTTGCAGTGGATATGGTATGTGTCACTTGTCCTCCTGCCTCCTCAACACTCTTGCTCCATTCCCTGTGCTGTAACCTAGTCCCTTTCACTGGCTTTCCTTTGACACAAGCATGGTCTCCCCACTATGTCTCATCCAACACAAAATAAACAGCCTCTCTGAAGACAAGTGATTCTCTAAAACTGATCTCTCTCACTTCTTTCAGAGTTAAGCTTCTTGGAAGAGTCAACTGCATTCCCTGTCCCTATGTTCCAGTCTGTAATTTAAACCATCATCATTTGACTCATCATGATCTTAAATTCACTCCACCTTAGCCAATGACTTCACTGAAATTAATCTGCTAAATTTACCAGTTACATTCAAACTCTCAAATATAATGGATATTTTCCTTTACTTATAATTCTTGACCTTTTTTCCTCATTTCCAGGGTTTTATGCTGATTTAATGATATTCTCCCATGTACTTGATGCCTTCCTTTTAACTGTCTCTCCTAACTCTCTATTTATTCATTCTCAGCTAGTTCTATCTCTATTTACCCATTATATTTTGTTGATGCTCCACAAAATTGAAGTTTCTGTCCATTCCCCTGCACTTTCTATCAATGCCTTTATACAAAACTATGGTTTAAACTCAATCAATCTGCTATGGAGTCACAAGTCTTCACATCTAGTCCAGAACACTCTCCTGAGCTCCACATCTGAATTTATAACTGGAATATCATGGGTACTTCAAACTAAACCTCTTTCCCCAAAGATCTTCCCCTCTTTCTGGCCAGAAGGAATGTTACCACTATCTGCCTATTGTTTAAGCAAGGAACCTGAAAGCTTTCCTTGACACCTGCCTCTTTCTCCCTTAGATATAATTAGTAATGGAGACCTGTCAAATGTACTTCCTAAATATAGTTTCTTAATTTAAATCTGCTTATTTTTCCTGTCACCCCAGGCTTAGCCAAGTTTTCTTACTTATTTCCTGGATATCTCACACCATCTTCTAACTGTTTTTTTTGCTTTAGACTAGACTCCAAATTTATCCTCTACACTGCGGCCAGGATGATCTTTGTAAAATGCAAATTTGAAGTTTTCTTGTGGGAATTGTGATATAAGGATTTCAATATGCATCTTAATTTGTCACAATATATTTCAGATTAATGTTTTTTTAATGGAAGAAAAATTACAAATTTTGCTTCAGTATACCTTCATTTCCTCTTCCTTTCACTTTTGCTTTTACTGTCATGTATTGCATCTATAGATGCTAAAAACTTCCCAATGTTATATTATTACTTTATAGAATTTCACATATTTTTAAGAAAACAATAAATAAGAAATATGTAACTAAAGAATCTATTATTTTAACCCACATATATATATATATATTTTTTTGGTGCTCACATTTCTTCCTAAAGATTTGATTCCCAGTCTGGAGTAATTTCTTTTCAGCTGGAAATACTTCCTTTAGTATTTCTTGTACAGACTACCTTACCAAAAATTTCCCTCAGTTTTTGTTTATCTGGAATTGTCCCTATTTCATTTTCTTTTTTGAAGGATAAGTTTACTGCATATACCATTCTTGGCCTAGTCTTTTTCTTCAGAACTTTGAATATGTCAAACCACTTCCTTGTGGCATCCAGCCATTAGTCATGTTTATGTTTCCCTCTATGTGAGATATTCTTTTCCCTTGTTGTTTTCTAGTTTTTCTCTTTTTCTTTGGCTTTCACAGGTCAGCTATGATGTGCATAGGTGTGTATTTTTTTACATTTATCCTACATGGGCTTGTTCTGGTTTGGATGTGTGTAGATTAATATTTTTCATTTCATTTGGGGAATTTTCACTCATGACTTACTTAAATATATTTTATGACCTTTTCCATCACTCCATCTGAGTGTCCCATTACACATATTTTGGTATATTCGATGTTGTATTACAGGTTTCCGAGGCTTTTTTCATTTGACTTGTCTTTTTACTGATACTGAGAGTAGATAATCTAAATTGTACAGAGGATAGTTATTTGGCTATCTTGTTCTTGAAAACTTGAGGTTTTCTACTGGATTTTTGACATCTATACTTGTTTTTCATTTAATACAAAAATTTCAATTTGGTCTTTTTATATAATTTCTAACTCCTTTTTTAAATAAAAATTTTAAATTATTTTTTTTTAAAAGATACTTAGATTACATAAATGTTACACACAAAATATAGGATTCCCATATGCACCACCTCCCACACCTCCCACAACCTCTAACTCCTTTTTGAGAGTTACATTTTGTTCCATCATTGTAGCCCTACTGTTTTTCATCCTTTAAGCATGATTGACTTTACTTTCTTGAACATACTTATAATCACTGCTTTGGACTCTTTGTCTGTTAATTCCAAGTCTGAAGATACTAAGAGACAATTTCCATTGATTATGTTTTTCCTTTGTTTGGATCACTTCATTTATTTTGAAGTTTATCATTTTAGATGGCACATTGTAGCATGTCTGGATTCTGACTTTTCCCTTGAAGATTTTTTGTTGGTGTTACTCCTGTTTCTCTTGTTATTGATTGTTTCTTTGTTCACTCCCTCCTGTAGCAATTTGAAGTTCTCTTATGAACACCAAAAAGAAACTAATCCATTCCTGTGTGTGTGAGACCCTTTAGACTGGACTGTGCCATTGAGGCATGATTCAGGTAGAGTCTCTGCCCTCTTGCTGGGACTGAGGGCAAGAGAGACACACACAGGAAAAGGGAGCCACCATATTTGATCCTGTAATGTGAGAGAAAGGACTTCTCTCACAGCTCATCTGCAAAGAGAGAAGCCCATGAGAGACTTAAAGAGCTGAAGTCCATGGAGAGATGAGTCATATGCCTGATAACTTGCAGATGAACTCTAGAAGAAAGGGGAGCAATTGAGACTGAAGTAGGAGGCCTGGAAAGAGAAAAACTCTATGCCTGATTGCTTAAAGCTGGGCTCCAAGAGATGGTAAGCCTGGAGGGGAAAGAAGAGAACTTGGCTGAGATTGGTGGACATCTTGATTACAAGAGACTGGACAAGAGAATCAACAGTAGCTGGCTTTGTTGAGAAAGCCCCTCTGATGGTGCCTTCATTTGGATATTTCACAGCCACAGGACTGTAAATTTTACCTGAAATAAATCCCCTAAATAAAAGCCAGTGCAATTCTGGTACTTTGCATTGGTAGTCCTTTGGCAAACTAAAACCAAATCTGTACCAGGATAGTGGGTGCCAATGCTTGCAATTACCAAAGATATTGGAAAGACTTTATAAATGTGTAAGGGATATTTTTTGTAGAAATTGTGAGATGCTTGAAAGAAAATACCTAGATTTCTTTGAAAAGACTGTTGGTAAAAATACTTATACTAAAGGTGATAAGACCTTAGTGGAAATGGTGAAACTAGTATTGGAAACTGGAGGAAAGGCAAATCTTCTTTTAAAGTTTCAGAAACCTGGCAAAATTGACTCCTGATGTTAGGTGGAAGGCAGAATTTGAAATGATGATCTTGGACATTTAGCTGAGGAGATTTCCAGAATTAATGTGCAAAATGCAGTCTGGCTTCTCTTTATAGCTTATAACAAAATATGAGAGGAAAGAGATAAAATAAGAACTGAATTGCTGGGCACAAAGAAAGGAGAAATTGATGGCTTGGGAAACTCCAAGCTTCCAAATGAGAATGCACTCATTGGTCAAGCCCATGGGAGCGGTTGGCCCCATGAGGCCCTGAGGAGAAGACATTATTTTATAGATGATCCTCAGACTTTAAAATCTAATTGAGTGTGCCCTGAAGATTTTTGAAATGTTGGGACCAGTGAAGCCTTTTTCCTTCAATTTTCTCCTTATGGTAATGCAAGCATTTATACTATATCTGGTCCTCCATTTTATATTGGAAGCAGATAACTTGTATACATTTCACAGGGCTACAGCCATAGAGGAACTTTGCACCAAGACAAACTGCATGCCTATGATTGATTTTGCCGTGATTTTGTACTTAACATTGCTTTTCATGGAAAGATTCTCTGAAAAGCGCCATCTGCTTTTGGGATTGGAAACTGCAAGAAGTAAAATCGCCTTATTAATTAACATTTTTTACTTTTAAAGATGCTTTAGATTACATAAATGCTACATAAAAATATAAAGTATTCCCATATGCCCCATTACCTCCCCCACCCACACTTTCCCACATTAACAACATCCTTCATGAATGTGGTACATTTGTTACAATTGATGAACCCATATTGAATCATTGTTACTAACCATGGACTACAGTTTACATTATAGTTTACACTCTATCCCCCACAATTTTGTAAATTATGACAAAACATACAATGGCTTGTATCCATCACTGCAATGTCATGGAGAATAAATCTAATGTCCCCAAAATGTCCCCATATAACACCTATTCTTCCCTCTCCCATTCCTCAGAACCTTTGGTAGCCATTGCCTTTACATCAATGGTAAGAGTTCTTCCATTGATAGAATAATCAGTCTATAGTATAATAATAATTCATTGACTGCCATAGTAAGCAGTGCCTCAAATATCAGTGCTCCTGAGGGCTCTAGAGATATCCAGAAACTAAAAGCAGGACAGACAACTCTGGAATTCAGCATCCTGTCAAGGGTCCTTACTTTGGAATTTATGCTTCCCACTGTAACAAAGTTAGACTCATTTATAGGTTCTCTACATATGGCTCTTCTGCCCCTTTTATATGAACCTATAGTTAGCACTATATTTGATAAGTATAGGCTCCAGAGACTTAAATCTTTCATCAGTCCATGTGCCATTTGAGCCCTGAACTTCAGCAGAGTTGCAATTTCTGCAATTTCAGAGTTCATTGGACTCACCCAGGGCAAGTAACAAGGGGATGTTAATGGAAAATGCCCATCCCAAGGAACAGAGTGTGTCTGCAACTGCTAGCAAGATAGCTCCAACCATCTGCCCTCATGGGATCTAAGCCCCCTCTCAATTAGAAGCAGAGTGGACATCACCACCCCCAAATCCTCAAGATTTGGAAATAAAAAAGATTTTTGGAGTCCCAGCCCTCTTGAATCTGGCATACGTCCCATTAGTGGAACCCTGCCTTTGTTTTGATAATTTAAGCTTGTCAGTTTTAAAGATTTAGAATAAGTTGAACCAAAAATAATCAAAGAGGATCCATGAAACAAAACAACTAAGCAAAAGAGAGATTGACCATCAGAGTAATTTCACCAATATTATCAGATGCCTAGACATCAGCAAAAATTTACTAGTTATTCAAAGAATCAGGAAGATAGAGTCCACCAAAGGGCAAATAAAAATCCTAATTAGAAGCTAATTTAAGGATTTAAGATAACTTATCAATGATGGTTACACAAATGCAAATCAATTCAGGGAGTTGAAGGAAAGTACAGCTTAACAGATAAAACTTATTCCAAAGACACTGGTGAGCATAAGGAGTAAGTTGAATGCCTGCATAGAAAAGTAACTGAGATAAGGGAATGAAAGATACAATTGATGAGATTAAAAATACATAAAAGATATATAACAGCAGATTTGAATGGGCTGAGGACAGAATTAGTGAATTAGAAGACAGAACATCTGAATTTGAAAAGACAGGAAAACAGAAAAAGTAAAGAATGTAAAAAAAAATTGAACAGGTTCCCAGGGGATAGAATGACAATGCAAAATGCACAAACAATATGTTATTGGTGTCCCAGAAGTAGAAGAGAGTGGGAAAGGAGCAGAAAGAACATTTGAGGCAATTATAACTGGAAATATCACAATCCTTATGAAAGATATAAATAATAATATCCAAGAAGAAAAATGCACCCCAAACAGAATAAATCTGAATAGACTTACTCAGAGACACCAACTATTCAAAATGTCAAATGCCAGATATAAAGAGAGGATTCTGAGAGCATCAAGAGAAAGACAATGCATCACATATTAGCAAAGCTCAATAAAATTAAGTGCTGATCTCCCATCAGAAACCATGGAGGTGAAAAGGCAATGGTATGCTATATTTAAGTTCCTGAAAGAAAAAAACTACCAGCCAAGATTTCTTTATTTGGAAAAACTGTCTTTCAAAAATCAGAATGAATTTGAAGTCTTCACAGACAGAAACTGAGAGATTCTGTTACTAAAAGACTAGATTTACAAGAGATGCTACAGGAACTGGTACAGCCTGAAAGGGAAAATCAGTGGCAAGAGACTTGGAGAAGAGTACAGAAATAAAGATTATTAGTAAAGGTAACTTAAAGGGTAAAAAGTTAGAGAATAGCAAGATATGACCATGGAAAGCCAAAGGATAAAATAGATGAAATATGTAATGCCTTTATAGTAATAGCATTGAATATTAATGGATTGAATTGCCCAATCAAGAGACATAGACTTAAATCAGTGTTTCCTTTAATATAAATACACACTCTAGGCTTTTTTTACTCCATTGTTCTTAGTTTACTTGTTATTCTTTTCATTTTCTCTCCAGTTTCCAGGCTTTTCTCTTATGATTCTTATTACTTTTCCTTTACTGATTTCCACCTAACTTCTTGATTTATGGGATAATCAACATTTTTTAACCTAGCTTTATGCTTAATGGGGTTGCCAGATTTGCCATCAGACCTACACAGTCCTCTCCTGGAATGGACAGTCTTCTATCACTACCTTTTAGGTGCTTTTTTAAATGATAGTTTTCCTTTTCTCCTCTTGAAATTATCACACAAGGATGTCATATAACCCTAAAGAAGGCATGTTTGGTTGCCCCTCCTTAAGAGATTGCATTCCCTGATCTCTGTTCTCAGGACCCTGTTCTTTCTGCTCACCTGATCACCTGGAATTTGACAGGTATTTGGAAGCTGTGTGTGGACTTGAAGTTTTCTTGTGGAATTTAGTTGAAATGTATATCTAATAAGGGTTATGAACATTCAAAGAAAACAACAAAAAAAGACATAGATTGACAGAATGGATAGAAAATATGAACCATCTATATGATGTCTACAAGAGATCCAACTGAGATGCAAGGACAAAATCAGGCTGAAAGTGAAAGCCTGGAAAAAGTATGCAAAGAGATGAAGAAGGCCATTATGTATTAAGTAAAGGGGCAATTCTCCAGGAAGAAATCATAATTATAAATATATATGCCTCTAACCAGTGAGCCCCAAAATGCATTAGGCACACACTGGTAAAACTGAAAGGAAAAATAAATGTCTCTACAATAATAGTTGAAGACTTCAATACACCACTCTCAACATTGATAGGTAAACTGGACAGAGGATAAATAAGGAAACAGAGAGCATGAACAAAATGATAAATGAATTAGACCTAACAGATATTTATAGACCATTGCATCCCAAAACAGCAGGGTATACACTCTTTTCAAGTGCTCATGGATCCTTCTCCAGGATAGACCATATATTGGGTGTAAAGACAGGTCTCAATAAATTTGAAATGATTGACATTACACAAAGCACCTTTTCTGATCATAATGGAATGAAGCAGGAAATCAATAATAGGTGGAAAAGGGGAAATTCACTAATATATGGAAATTAAACAACTCACCATTAAATAGTGGATCAAAGAAAAACTTGTCAGAGGTATTAGTAAATATATCTCAAAATTAATGAAAATAGAACATGACATATCAAAACCAGCAGTGCTATTGTACAGGTATGGTTGTTTGAAAGGGAAAGTCTAAGGTCCTGTATTTTACTAGAAAGAAGGCTAAAAACTGTAACATAGTACTGTATATGATAGTAAAACCTCATGTAAAACAAGAATGTGGGTGAAATCACATATGTAAGATGGCTTTCACAAAATATAATTACAAATATATTAGAGAGAAGGAAAAAAAATAGCAGCTATGTAAGGCAGGGGAAGTATGGAGAGATTGAGAGGTGATGAGTTTTGCTTGTTTTTTTATTATTACTGGAATAATGAAAGTGCTCTAAGGATGATTGAATGGATGAATGCACAAATACGTGATTACACTTGTCATCATTGACTGTACGCTCTAGTGGATTTATGCTTTATTAATATCTATCAATAAAATTGATTTAAAAGAAAAACCTATGGGATACAACAAAGGCAGGGCTGAGAGAAAGATTTATCACCCTCAATGCTTATGTTCTAAAAGAAGAAACAGCTAAAATCAAAGACCTAACTGTGCACCTGGAAGAACTGGAAAAAGAAAAGTAAACTAATTCCAAAGCAAGCAGAAGGAAAGAAACAGTAAAGATTAGAGTAGAAATAAATGAAATTGAAAAGAAAACAATAGAATCAACAAAACAAAAAATTGGTTCTTTAAGAAGCCCAACAAATTGACAAACAGCTAGAATAACAAAGAAAAAATAAACAGGATGAAAATAAAATCAGAAATGAGAGGGGAGCATTACCACTGACCCTAGGGAAATAAAAGTGATTGTAAGAAGATACTATGAACAACTGTACATCAACAAACTAGACAACAAAGAAGAAAAACTCAAAGAACATGGAGATAAATCAGAATGGTTTCTTTGTAACAAAAACTAGAGCTTGCTATCAATTGAGTACAGATTCATAAAATAATTCAAAAAGAAATGGAAAAATTCCTATATCACACAAACAACGTACACTGACCCTAAAAGAGATAGAAGACCTCAACAAACTAATCACAAGCAAAGAGACTGAAACAGTCATCAGAAAATTCCCCAAAATGTGAAGCACAGGAACAGATGGTTTCACAGGTGAATTCTAACCCATCATTCAAAGTTCTAATACCAATCTTGCTCAAATTCTTCCAAAAAATTGAACAGGAATGAACACTACCAAACTCATTCTATGAGGTCAAATCACCCTAATATCAAAGCCAGATAAAAATACTATGAAAAAATAAAATTACAAACCAATTTCCCTAATGAGTATAGGTGCAAAAATCTGCAAAAACTGAACCCCAAAACATATTAAGAGAACAATGCATCACAATCAAGTGGGTTTTATCCCTGGCATCTATGATTTTTTTTTAACATAAGAAAAACAATTATTGTAATAAACCACATTAATAAATTGAAAAAGAAAAATCACAGAATCATCTCAATTGCTGTAGAAAAGGCATTTGGCAAAATACATATACTTTCATGATTAAAAACCATCTGAAATATTGGATTAGAAGGAAACTTTCTCAACATGATAAAGTGCATATATGAAAACACACAACTAACATTTTACTCAATGATGAAAGACTGAAAGTGTTCCTGTTGAGATCAGGAAAAAGACAAGGTTGCCCACTGTCACAACTGTTATTCTATTTTGTGCTAGATGTTCCAGGTAGAATAATTAGGCAAGAAAAATAAATAGCAAAGGAAGAAGTAAAACTTTCACTATTCACTGATGATGCCTAGAAG
>JAQZBX010072139.1:0-15128 GCA_029593785.1 Cabassous unicinctus | reverse complement strand
CATAAATTCTGAAAGAATTTTCAAAGTGTGCCTGTAGCTTTGATGTTTGTAGTGCAGCATTATGTACCCACTTTTATTTGAATGAATGCCAGGAGAGAAAATGGGACACTGGGTTGCCTTTTGAACTCTGTATACAATATTAAGGCTTAAATGTAAGGGCCTATGGAACACACATGGTTTAGGCAAAAGAAGAAGTATCAAAAATTACTCCAAAGGACACGTTAGATTTGAGACTGGATTGGCAATTTTCCCTGGGATTATCAGCCTTGCTCAAAAAAAAAAAAAAATCACTTGATCTTTGTCTCAGGTTCCTCTTCTATAAAATGGGGGCAATCTCCCCGGGGGTGTAGGGGAAGTGGCTGGAGGGCGAGAGAGGATGTGATATGGTTTAACGGTTTCCTGACTTTGAAGTGTTCTAAAAATACAGCATTTTCATGGCAAACATGTGATGGGATATGTGTCAACACAGCATTTGTGCTGCGAGGGGCTGTCCACCCGGAGTCTCACACAGACCCAGGCCGCTCTCCACTGAAGGCAGGGAAAGAAAAAGGCCCCGAGAAACAGACCCTTCTTCTCTCATTTTCCAGCATTCTCTTCCTCCTGAAAGTGTGGCAGGCCCACCAACTACTGACGAGTCCAGGGTAAACAAACTCTTGAGCCGCTCGACGGAGACTCCTCTTTTCACCTCATAAGCCGTCACAAATTGATCTGCCTTGGAGCTTCATCTGTGGCACAAGACCCGGACATGTTCCACTTAAAAACTGTCCTCCTAAGTATGGAGAGCAATTAGGCAGAGTATAAGCCCTGAAAGACCTGACTTTCTTTAAAAAGGTATCTTTAATTTCTTCGTTACCTTTCCTTAAGTCTTTTTTTTTAATCCCTCTAAGAGATTAGAGCAAAGCCTTGGCTCTTGGGGGAAGCGTTTCCTTTGCAGGTTTGTGGGGCTGACGCAAGGAACCCAGCTCCTTTGCACCAACCCATGCTGCCACTTGCAAAATAGCAAAGGTCCGCCACCATCTGGCAGCTGTAGGGTGGCCTGTATAGAATGAACTGGCAGTCGCCATCCACTCCCATTAGACAGATGTCCACTTCACAAAGACAGCGTCCCACTCAGCAGTCTGGCTGGCAGAGAGGAGCGAGCACTGGGCATGGACAGTGCATTTGCTTTTTTTGGCTTCACCGGGTTGCTTACTCAACTGCACACCGAGACCAGCCAGAGGGGATGCCGTAGGTGGTACAACAGCAGCTCTCCAAGTTGAAGTTTACTTGACCCACCTAATCCCTTAGAAACACCTCAGACAGCTTTCCTAACGTTATCTCATTTATCCTACTGAGGAGCAATGTTTTTCAAGACTAAGTTTGGGCTGCTGGAGCCTGAGAGTGGCTGTCTTCTAAGACCACAACCAGGACACGATGACTTGGCTAGGGATGGGTCCCTACTGCAACTGCTCCTGATACTCTCTCATCAGCTTCCGGGGGGTCCTGGGGAGAATGCTTGGATAACAGCAGGCTGAGAGGTCCTCCCAGTCCCTCCTGGGTAAACTGGCCAGCTCATCTCTAATGAACAAGTTATTGCGGAATTCCCAAAACCAAGGAAAGGGACAGTAGTCCTTTATTGCAAAATGTAACTATTTGAACAACTAATGGACGTCTAATAAAGGATATTTCTTATCTGCTGTTTTGTCACCGAGGTGCTGTCCTCTGGAGAGTGAAAGTAAGCGGGTCTGTTTTCTCCCTGCCTAATGGAAGTGCTAGAGAAAATTGTGTTTCCAGCACAGCAGGGGAAAGTGCATAAATTAAGCAATGCTTTTTCACTGATTTTTCTTAACTCACGCAAACATTTTGGTTCACATCCTCTTTTTTAATAACCTAATTTTCTTTTAAATAAATCCAGGCACATAAGCATAAACAAGAAAACAAACACCCAACTTGAGCCAACCTGACAAGAATGGGAATCTTTATGAAGCCACGCCGAAAGTGAAAAATAAGAACTCTACTTCTTTTGTTAAGTTGCGTTAACTATGATATAATATGCTAAAAAAAAAAACCAAAAAACCAACACCTATTCTGAACTAGTATCTATGACTATAATGCGTCTCCACTAAACAGAATGCAAGTTCCCATCTAAGGGATGCCAGAGTCATAATTTTTTTAGAGAGGGATGTTAATGTATATGAAAGCGAATGTTAATATGGTCCTATTTCCTTTTTAAAGCTACAACTCTTCTAATAATTATCTTAAGATTACTGCATCCAAAATGAGCTACCCTGTTTAGGGTTTTGAAGTCAGTAGTGATACTGGGTGGAGTGTAGAGGTGGGTTAAGAACTCTCTATGAAATGGCTCTTTTCAGGATGGTTAGCTCAGGATGCCTAGGGATTCCTTCCTGAAAGTCAGTTAACTTCCCTTCACCCGTGGTCACAGAATGCCACTCTGATTCCAATCAACTAGCTTTGAAAATCGATGCAGCTGGTATTAAGAGCGGCTGTAGAAAAGGGAGTGAACAGAGGGGTGTAAACGTTGACAGATAATTCAAGTAACATCTTGTTGATGGTAGTTTAGTTACGACATCAATTTGTAACAATTATACAAAAAAAGACCTGTGTGTCAAAAGAAGGAAAAAAGGAAACCCCTGAAAAACTCCAAACAAAGTACAGTACAATTTTCACGAAGTCGACACATCTCGTATGTCCACGGATATTTGGGCCAACGCAAGACATACTTATTCTGCAGAAATCTGCTGTCCTCAAGGTCAAGGACAACGGGATCAAGAATTTTGAATTACTTTGGTTTGGGATCTATAGGAGGCCCTGTATGGTCTCTGAGCCTGAGTTCTGAATATGTTTTATAGTCTTTTCCCAGAAGTCATTTGTAGGCCCCACCCAGAGAAAGTTGACATAAATTGCATAAAATATTTTCTAGCAACCAAGTTGAGAAAAGAGCATTAGGAGGTTTTCCTGCACACACCCACATATACCCAAACTTCCTCAAACACATAACTCTTGAAAATCCAGATACTATTTTTGCTGTTGGTCTTCATTTTGTCATATTCTGCTACATCTATCATATGCTATAGCCTTTGTTCAATTCCTACCACCGGCCAGGCACTTCACTAGGCAATTTCTATACAATATTCCATAAATGATTTATTCCTCAGAAGTCCACCATATAGGCAATATAAATTCCATTTAATGAACAGATTGCAAAGAAATTAAACTTGGGTCTCCACAAGTTTTAAAACGTGTGTGTGCGCGCACGCCAATGGCTTAGTTAAGCTAACCGGAGGAGAGCTCCAAATTTCATATACTCGGATCTAATGCAGCATCCTCAGGGAGGTTCGTTGGATGGAACTTCAGCCTCCTCTTTTGCTAAACTCACTGCTGGGAGGAGAAAGAAGGAGAAAACAAAAAATGAAGAAAAATGGGGAAGAGGAGATATGGGCATGTTACTGAAAGGAAAACCATCAGACTCCAGCTATCACATGACTTTGGCTAGCTGTTTCACATCAACTTTTTGATATGAATAGCACTGGATTCTCAGCTCCTGGGGACCTCTTAAGTGTATTTTCCCCAAAGAGAAAACACATACACACAGAGTGAACCCTGCTAACCCAAAGTGGCTCCATGAAGCAGACTTATGGCGGTCATCCCTTTAACCCCATCCTCTTTCTGCCTTTAGGGCAGAGATCACAGCCTGTTCATTTTTGTATTCTTAGTTCCAAGGACACCACCTTGTATTTAGTAGGTGCCAATCAATGTTTATTGTCTAAAGGCTGGTACTTTGGTCAAGACCATTTTAGCCTTCTGGGCTGCATCTTCCATCTTCTCCATTCTATACTTGCTTCAACAGTGAATGGGACCCAGGTCTTTCCAGGCTACATGAAGCTCCAAATCAGTTACAAAGCAGCTATGCCTCCAGTGTAATTGGAGGCTTAGCAGAGGTCTGACCCTGGGGACTGCTGAGCTGGCTACCCCACGCCCCTAGCCATCTTCTTAATGTTTCATAAGTCTCAGAACGTTCTCTAAGTTCACCACCTCTTCTGTGTGAAAGTTTGGCTCCAACTCTATACTTTGCCTGCTGTTCCAACATTTTAAGGACAAGCAGCAGAATCCTAAGGTTTAGCATTAATTGAAAGAGCTTATCTATATATAGCCTCGCTCTGCACTTTCACATCTCCAAAACTTCAATCATATTCCTTTTCCATTTTTTTTTTTTTTGAGAGCACAATCCCTCTTTTTTATGTCTTGCTTCGGCCTTTCCCCCTTTTCATGCTTGTGACTCAATGCTCTCAGGCCTTTTAAGTTAACCTTCTAGACCTTTCCATATGGGTTCACCTTCCTAGACCTCTCAGAGTCATGCTGCTCTCCTTTGGAATCCTCCCATCTCCTTGTTATCTCTTCAATAACATTTCCTAATATTGGGCACAGTGGCCTAAATAGGCGCTGAAAAGTTTTTTGTTTTTTTCTTAATGAAAAGAGGGGGAGTTACCTATTCCTTAACTAAACTTGGTCTTTGACATTTTTATTGGTAAAGTTTAATATTTGGGGGATAGTTTGGACCATTAACTGGTCAGAAGCCTTGTTTCCTTTGTTTCTCGCCCTCCCTGATAATTTCATATCTCCCCATGTCTAAGATTGTGGTTCCCATTCAAATACAGTAGTTTGGGAAGGATTTTACTTTTACGTCTAAAGCTAAAAATGAGGACACAACAAAATAGCAGCAAATTTATGGACTTCAACTGGCAAGAGACTGTGCACACCCCAGAGGTGGGCCTTCATCCAGAAGCAGGTTAGGCGGTAGAATTTGTCCTGTATAAACTTGAAGGTCTAACACAGCCCCAAATAGTTCACAACGATCAGATCCTGGGTCAATTACGAAAGCGTGGTGCAGGGATATTCTCTTTTAATCCTTTAATTCTTCTTCTCTAATTCTAATTTATGATCCTTTAATGGAAATAGAGAAATTATATTTCTTTATTCTGCAAACCAATCACTGTCTGAAGTATATTTTTCTCCAATTTGAATTAATGCCAGAACATGGATACTGGATTTGGGACATCTCTCTGTCATTTACATAGAGAGTGAAAAAATATTGATCCCAATACCAATTCCTGTGGTGCTTAAATTGCTATCCCCATTCTCCCTGACCCATTACTTTCTACCATTATAACCTGCCCCTGTTCAGTTAACTAGCTCCCTTTTCCATTGATAGCAAAACTTGCTTCTTTGCTTGCTAGCTATGTGTGTCTACATGACTCATAGGCCTAGCAAAATCCATGTATATCATAATCCATCACTCCACATATACCTTTTTTTCTCTCTTCCTTTCTCCATAACATGTGCCCATCAAGGAAGATTTGAAAATATCCTCGGAAATGTGAAGACCCTGATTCTTATATATAATTGGTCAAGCTCACTGCTAATTTCTCTAGTGTAATACCTAAGATATTCATGAGATCCCTAACATCTAAGTGATTTTCCACTGAATTTCACAGCATGGGTCACAACAGTTTCAATTGTCTTGACCCGGTATCCTGCGAGCCAATATCCCATCATCTATCATTTTGGTTACCAGAGTTCAGAAATTCACATCAATCTGGGGCTAACTCACATTATTTTAGCTTAGTTTCCACGTTTGTCCATTTGGCCAATGATCTCTCCATCTCTTCCTAATTTCCAATGGTTTTCTTCTGTATTTGTCCATGATGGTACACCCCGGCATGCCACATATCTAACTGGCAAGAGAGCTGATACTGAGAAAGGTTTGGTCCAGCCAATATTACCAGTATGAGAATGGATGGTCTCAGGATCAGTGAAATCAGGATAAGGAACAAAGTACCTGATTACGCAGGCTTAGATCTTGTCAGCCTCTGGGGCCATACATCCCAGGATGAAAATTCAGTTTTTTTTAAGGGTTTACTAACACAAGATAAGAAAAAGGGGTACTTATTTTACTAACAGCATTTTACATTCTACCCTGGTTGGACTTATTAAAGATAACAAATTCCTTCACAAGGCATGTAATTATTTCATTTTTTTTTTTTTTTTAATGCTGGCAATCTGAACACTTCTAGAATATAACCTGACCGGGGTTGGTTTTAAATTTTAATTAAAAGCAAAATGTGAAGGAGGAAGGAAGTCAGTCTTTCATCCTCACTGCCTGATTATCTGGAGACTTTGGAGGAACTAACAGCTTGAGCCTGCAGAGAGCGCCTCTCTTTCTAGCAAGGAAACCAGACTTCTCATTTCCAAAGGACTGGCTTCATAATGAGCGTATCTGCTGGTGGGAATCTTGTTGGGTGCAAATGAAAAGGCAAGCTCTAAATGCACTCCCTGGGAAATGCCAATGGCGAGATCACCTAGACTTAGCTTTGTCGACCAGCCTGTAACCTGTGTGTGAGGAATTCAGGCAAACACATGCTGTGAAACCCTGAGTTTTTGATTCCATGTCAAATTTCGGCCCAAGAAGTCCATTCTTCTTTTGTCTAGAGCCTGTTCTCTTTATTCTTCTGCTGCTTTTGTTCTAGATATGAGAATCTACTGGGGACAAGGAGATGGGTCCCAGCTGCAGCCCTACTGCTCCAGAGATAAAGATGACGACCACTAAATAGTTAGAAGCAGCTTTGGTATCATCTTTTCTTTTTTGAGATGGGCTTTCTCTCTGTGTCCTCTCTGTCTGCCTCCTTTCCCTACTCCTTCTTTCTCTCTTCAGAGCTATAAGGATCCAAATGTACCCACAGCAGACATTCTCTGCCAGGGAAGAAGCAGCCCCTTTGAGGTAAGTAATACAAATTCAACATCGTGCTGAAGAGGCACGGGTGAATCTCTCGTCACCAACACAGAGGGGGACTGCCAAGGATTCCTTCTTACCAAAGGACACCCATCTCACATTTCTCCCTCATTTGTCTCAATGCCTTCCATGGCTGGAGTCTGTGTAAGTCAAAATAATTTAAAACTCCATTTAAAAAAATGAACTTTTACCTCTTTTAACAGCTGGGTCCACTGCATTTGACGTTTCTCCTGGAGGACCTCAGCCCCCCACCCCCACCCCCAACTATGAAGAGACGCCATAATGAGTCCCATGGTGATGTCAAATGAATTCGGGGAGGAAGCATTCTTCCCAGGGGCCACAGAGGCAGAACTACCAGAAAATCCAGGGCAGTGAGCCCGGTTTCTAAGAACTGTAGGGCAGTTATCCCATCCCCTACTTGTCTGCAATGACATATAAAATTGGTTCATCTTCCTGAGAGGCTGAATTCTTTCTCAGTTACTGATTTCGAGATGACACCCCTTAAATAAACTGGTTCCAAGTCTACCTGTAGTTTTTAAGTGAAGTTCCTGAGTTTTTTTTAGGAAGAAAGGAAAGCATGAAACGTGAAATGGACCTCTGCATTCCCATGCCAGTCCTCCAATATTATTCCTTTAATCAAAGGTCATGGGTGTTTTTACCAACCTTTAACATTTTCAAGAAGAAAAGAATAAAGTTTATAAGATTACCAGCTCTCTTTAGGCTATGCTAGTATCTTTGACATTTGCTCTCTCATTGAATATATAAAACAGTTCTGTGAGGTAGGGATTATTTCCATTGTATGGATAAAGAAATTAAAGCTCACTCCCTAAACTAATTTGCAATAAGTACCAGTATATGTCTCCTGACTTCAAGGAATGCCCCTTATTCTACCATAGCACAGAAGAATGTTCTGGAACCAGGGCTGTCCTGCCAAATTCTGAAATAAGTAAAGCTAAGCTTTGGTGCTTTGGCTCTTCTCCTTCTCCTCAGCCCCCCTCTCTCTGTTCATCCCCTCTGGCCATCTAACCCAAGTCTTGTTCTCAAAAACTTTTCCATTCCACTGAACCGAGAAGAGATTTTATTCACGAATTCTTGGAGATTGAAGTAAAGCCATTAGCATTCTACAATCACTGGAGGGAGGGAGAGGATCAAATTAGCCCACCCCTGGCTCTGCCTACTTCAGAGACCAGTTCCCAGCCCCCTTCAGCTGACAAGAAGAACTAGCAATGGCATCACAACCACCACCCAAGCTGCTCTTCTGAAACTTCAAGGTAATAATCCTTCCCAGAAGAGCTGTGACTTTTTTGTTCCACCCAGAAAGCTCCGGGCCCTCAGCACTGCGAGCGCTGGAGCTGCACAGCAGTTAGGCCATTACCTCCCAACACATTTCAAGAAAAAAAAGGAAGCTCTATTCTGCAGGCCTGTGGTACTTAGCGAGAGTCAACAAAAGCCACTACCCATTTCTGTGTCTCTTTTTGGCCGAGAAGTCACCAAAGGGGAGACAGTGAAATGTGACCAGTTTCTACCTTCCAATGCTAACTGATTTTTATCCAGTCACAGGGTCTCCAGTTTTCATTCCTGAAAAATCACATTAACAATACCTATCCATTTAGTTTAGGAAAATGTAAACAGCCTTCACTATAGAGTCTGCTGTGATCCTGGATTATAATTTTAACTAAAAAAATCAACAGAGTGGTGATCCAAGACACAATTTATCTACCACTTATAGGTTCCTGGTTTGGCCTTGTGAACACAATCGCCATATCTGCCACCTCTTCCAATGAACCTCATGCCTCATCTTTGACCCTCAGCTCTTCCTGCTTCTCCCATGCCAGGAGCTCAGGTCTCAGCAAATATTTTAGCACATTTAATACCCTTCTTGGCCTTGGTCATTTTCAACACTGGGTTCCCTGAGTTTCTGTTCCTCTGCTCACTCCCTGAGGAATCCTGATGGTCAAAGAACTGAAGTATCTTTTTGCCCTCCTATAGGTGCTGCTCAGCTGCTCCTTTGGCCTCTTCAGGGACCCCAATTCATATGTCCTTACACTTTCCTTGTCTCCTTCTGTTCTACGTTCCTTATCCTTGAGAAAAGCTGCATCTCTAAGCTCTCTTCTCTCTCATGGCTGCATCTCTAAGCTCTCTTCTCTCTCATGGCCAGGCCACCAGAAAGGGCCGTCTCGGTTCATTTGTAGCGCATACAGAGCCACACTCGGTCCTCTCCTGACCTCTGCCTCCTCTCGAGATGCTCTGGAGCCCACCCAATCACCAAATCCCATGGCTTTCCCTGGCCCACAACCTTCCTTTCTCTTCTGCGGCCCCTCAGACTCCACACAATCAAACTGAACTTCCTACTCCTCTCCTTCCCGGCTCCCACCACTGCCGACTGCTTCAATGTACTCTGGGTAAGCTGAACCCTCCCCCTCACCACTGCCCTGATTTTGTTATCCACGCCCCTCCTTCCACCGGGGCCCTGTCTGTATCACTCAATTCCACCCTTCCCAATTCCATGGCCGAGAGCTCCCTCGATTGGTCTCTACCTTGACCCTGTTTCCCAGCCTCATTTTCCGTCGCTAAAATATCCCGCAGAGAGCCTCCATCTTCTAACAAATAAAAGTTAGACATTCAAGCCTGGAAATTAGGGCCCCACAAGAACTGGCCCACGTCTATGGTTCTAGGCGACTCCTATCTTCCCCTTTTCCATTTCACTTCTAATGTTTCACATTTCCTATGAACTCTGGGAGAAGTCACAGGTCCCAGGGCAGGCCCCGCCTCTTCCCACCTCTATTTCTGAACTCAGGCCAATCTACCTACTTCAACCGTTCAAAATCATCTTTACTCACTGGAAACCTATTATTTTTCTAAGATTTGGTAAAGATGCTGTCTTTTCCTATTTCCACAGCTGCAAGTTCCTTCTCTGAACTTCTAGAGTTGAAATCTGCCCATCTCTTCTGCCTTCCTTGCAGTCTTATCTCATGCTTGCTTACTTCAGGGTTACCTGTGCATTAGCCTCATTGCCCCTATTAGACTGTAAGTTCCTGGAGTCAGTGATAAGAATAATGGTAATAATAACAAACACTGTAACAAACATTTAGGGGGCTTCCACCTTATTCTAGCTCTGTGCCAAGCACGTAACTCATGTTATTATCTCAGCAGCCCTATGTGGATCATCTCCACTTTCAGATGTGGTTAAGTGATGGGTCCGAGGCCAACACCTAGGAAGCGGCAGAGCCAGAAATTGAATTTAAGCTTGCCTGCCTCCACACGCCATGTTCACAGCTATGATGTGGTATTTCTCAGCAGCCATAGACGCAACAAATAACTGCCGAACGAAACACGCTCTCCCTAAGTCCCAGCAGGTGGCTTACTTTACTTAGCTGGACTCCCCAGAATTGCCGAGCCCACTTGGTCAATGAGCACACCTACAGGGAGAAGACATAGCTCACTTAGACTCTAACCCCTAAAGGATGATTTGAAAAATAGGACAAAGTTTTCAGGCCTCAGGACTAAACGGAACAGAAAATGCAAAGCGAAAGAAAAATCTTAGTCCACTGGATTAAGCCATGGTTCAACTTTGTCTCTTTTCTTAGAACCATCCATGCCAGTAAAGCCATGAATCAAGGCTACTCCAAAAGCCTTGCTTAGATAACGTAAACCGTGTTTAGGTAGTGCCTCCAATCACTCTAGTTTCTGTGGCTCTGACAGCAGCCCGGGGAAGCACAGTAACTGGACCCTGCTGACCAATGTAAACTTAGGGTCCTATTTTTCCCTGTGAACAGGCAAGTGCTCTAAGGCACACACAGTATCAGTGTAAAGAAAAGTGGTGCCTGCTGCTTTAGGAAAGCAGCTAAGGGCTGTGCTCCTCCATGAGGAACGTCATCATCCAGCACAAATCCCACTGTAACAAATACTGCCACCACAGAGATGTCTGTATAACAAAAATCCCATTCAAGATCTGGCTGACGGCCCATGTGCTCCAAGCAATACGTGATGTGAGACTTGGAGTACACCATAATGGGAAGTGACCTGTATTTCCAAAGGTAATATCTGGAGGATTTCATCTGGAACTTCTAACCTGTGACGCCACGAGGTAGAGCGATACACAATTTAAGCCCATGAGTAAAAAGGCTGAACAGAAGGACAAGAACAGAATTGCTCTTAGAGGGCACAACTCCTTTCTTTCCCTTGGGGAACACTTAAGAAGAGGAGAAGATCCAAGCCCTGAATTGGGGCAGACCAAGGTTGGCCACGGTCTCATCACCCCAAGAAACTGGTGTAATGCAAGAGGGCGGACGGACAGGGTCCAAGTCTCTACTCCACTGTTTACTGGCCAGGTAAACTGGGCCACGTTTTTAACTTTTTCTGAGTCTCAGTTTCCCCATCTGTAAAATGTGACCAATACCACCCTCCTTCAGGATGTCAAGATGAAATGAGATAATATACGTAAATCTCCTGGCTTAGGGCCTGGCACATAGCGTGTGCTCAAGAGTTAGGTTCCTCTGGGGAAGGCCCTTCTTCGCCAAGACTTATAGCTTGTGCAAACCATTTTCATGAAATTAGTTAGAAGACCTAGTGAGCTGACGTTAACAAAATGTATGGTCACAAATACAGCCTGGTAAAGAGAATGGCCAGGAGAACATCTAGGGGAAAAAAAAAGAAAATGGTAGAAGTAGGCCAGGCCACAAGCACTTTCTTGACTGATAAAATGGTCTTTCTGGCCAAGCTAAGGCATGTAAATTCAAGAGCTAAAATGTCAGGAACCGGGGACAGATGGTCGATGAGCTCTTGTCATTCTGTCAGAGGTCATTTTGAAAAATGCTGTCAAATGACGTTCAGAGACAACGTCTTCCTGACCAAGCCTGGACTGGCCCTACTGCTTCTGGCCTAGTTTTCTGTGGCTGCCATTCTAGTGGGGGCAGCCCCATCCTTGGGTTGCTCTTGCCCAGCATGTCTTACTACTTTTCCCCAAGAGGATAACATGAAAGTTCGATGCTACAACAAACTCTCGTCTTCCCCATCTGGAAAAAAACAGGAAAATAAATATTTTCCGAAGGTGTACACCAGAGATGCTCAAACCTTGCTCTAACGTGTGATGTTCTTAAGCCCACTGATTTTTAGAGATGGCATTTTCTATTTTCTAATTATGGGACAATCAGGTTTGCGGGGACAAAGTCCTATTTACGGTCTGCTTAGAACAATCTTGGTATTGTCTGATATGTTTTGAGACAGAAAACTAGAGTCCCACGAGCATAATCAGAAGTCCTGTCTGTTCACCTTTATAAGTCCTGGCTAGGGGTTTTTTCACTCCTTAAAAGGCTCTAGAAAGTCCCATCAGACCTTCACAAGTGTAAGAAGGAAGAGACAGCCAAGCATTTCTCAGAGTCACAGAATGTCGGCACCTTAGAGATCACTTAGTCTCACCCCTTCATCTTGCCAGAAAGAAAAAAAGAGAGTCTCTGCCGAGGTTCACGGGCCTAATTAAAGTGTACGTGCAAGCCAAATGATAACCTTTCAGGAGCTCGTAGGAAAAGCAACATAGAGATAAAACATCAGCCCCGACAGAAAAATGAGGCACCGAGAAAAAGAAACTGCAAGACCCACAAGAAGAGAGAGAGAGAGGCCCTGAGTAAGAAGATGGAGAAATCAAGGGCAGAGAAAGAGCAAAAATTACTGAGGCTAAAGGGACGGAGACCACGTTAAATGATCTGCACACAGCTTACAAAGGGCAAGTCCGAGGCACAGAAGCAGCACCAAGAACTACCGGGTTTCTCTCTAATTTAATAACTGTCCCCCTCGGCCACCTTCATCTTAAAATGGAGGCAATAACGAGCAGATGCTGCATCTAAATCTCACCCGTGGTAAGGGCTTAAATCACCAGCAGTTTTGCAGGTGTGCTCATGATTTTAGGCCACTAGGGCACTGGAAAAAAATGTCAGGGGAAAAAAAAGGCCTTTAATGACCCCCATTCTAGACCCCAAGAACTGACCTCCCCCCCTAAAAGCAGCCCTGTGCTCCCTTCCCACCAGCCGCAATTCACTAATTGTTCCTAAAACATTGCAAGTCCCCAGCGGGCTGTGTAAGAGGGCAGTGCAATTGCAATTGCAACTGCACAGGCAGTCCTGGGAAGGTAGGGGGAGAGAGAGTTGGCTCAAGAAACACAAGGCTAAGGAACCTATTCCTTGGAGAGGCAGCCGCCCCGCCCGCCCATCAGGAGCTGGCACTGCCTAGAAAGTGACCTCCCCAGAGCGGTCACGCTGGGACACAGGCGGCTCCAGACCGTGCTTCCTCAGCTCCCTCCCTGGGCCGACCCACCTGTCCCACCTGTCCCGGAGGGAGGGGCGGGCAGGGCATGCAGCCGCCAGAGGTTCTGTCCTGCCAGGCTGCCCTTTGGTGCCCAGCGAAGCCCACGCCTTCCATGCGTCCCCCCACGCGTCTCGCGTCTCTCCCATGCTCCCCCTCCCCGCACGCCCCGGGCAGCGGTACCTTTACTCTGGGGGGGGTTCTGACTCCGGTCCCGGAGGACGTTGATCTGGTAGACGGCTCCGTAAGGCTCAAAAAGTTCTTTCAGCTCCTTTTCGGACCAGGAGCGGGGGATCTGTCCGACAAACATCTTAATGGCATCTGGGTCCGGCTGGTCCGAGTGGTCCAGGGCTCCGTTCATCTTGCTGGCGGTGCCGTTACTGTCAAAAGCGGAACCGGAGGCAGAGTTAGGGCGGCTGGGTGAGGGACAGGAAGAAAAAAAACGTAGGGGTGGGGGAGGCGGGAGGAGGAGGAGGAAGAGGAGCGGGGAAAGTGCCTAACGAGCTGGAGACATTCTGGGAGGGAGACAAAGCGCAGACACAGGGGCGCGGCTCCGGCTCCCGGGCGCGGCTCCCCCGGCTGCGGGATGCGGTCACCCCTCCGGGCCCCGGGGCGTGGGCATCTCGGGCCGGACAGGACCGGACCAGGGACGTCGGGGGCCCTTGGGGAGCCTGGCCAGGCTGTCCGCCTGCGTGGCCCCCCGCGGGGAGACAGGGCGGCCGGCTGGATCCCCGCCGGTGGCCCCCCGCCCCCTTTTGGATGGTTTTTGGAAGAGAGGAGAGAGGTGGTGATAATAAAGTCACATGAAAAGAAAATGAAACACTGGGCAGCCGTCAGATGACGAATGCACAATGCTGCTGATGGATGTCAGGGCGCGGGGCGTCCAAGTGCGCATTGAATCCGGGCGCGCTGCTGCTCCGAGGGAACGCGCTCAGGCTGCGCGCCGCGGGCAGCTCATTGGCTGCCCACGCCAAGACCAGGGCCGCGGCTCCCGGGTAAAAAGCACATTGTTTAGGGGACCTGGGCACAAAGAGTGCAATTCAGAGAGGCCAGGGCGATCTCAGAATTGCCTGCTTTGTGCCGAAAAGCATGCAGCCGCAGAAAGTTGAGTTCCCACTAAAGGACACTGAATATTTCAAATCTTTCACACTCCATAAATTGCTCTCTGTATATCTCACTTCCAGATGTTGCACTTGAGTTCTAAACAATCACACGCTTGGGAGAGGAAAGAAGAAAAAAAAAAAAAAAAAAAAAAGCCTGCCTTTTCTTCTCCTAGTTTCAGTAAATATTTGGAGCTGATGCAAAGAGCAAAATCCTAAGCTTCTACATACCCGTCTTCCTCAAGGCTGTTTCCAAAGCCCCCAAAGCCTTGTTTAGAGCCTGCAATTCGAGTCACCGTTGTGTAATACGATCACGCGGGTTTTCAGCTTTACCCATTTGAGCTGTAGTAAGTCCACAAAGCAAAACCCAGGCTGGCCCCTTTCTAATGCACCTCAAACCCCCCTACTGCTCTATGAATGCTGAATTCCTTGAGCAACACTCATTTGTAGTCCTGGGCTCTTTAGCTTCTCAGCCTGTAAGAATATGGTGTGCCTAAAAAGGACGAGGTGGGCAGACACAGTGCCTTCTGAGCCTTGTCCTTGACCTCCCCGCAGCAGCCCAAGACCCAGAGAAGTCCAAAGGGACCAGAATGACTAAAACTTCATTGCAAATGGCAGGTGTAATTTCACTGTGGCCTTGGGGGTAATTGCAGGAAGGCATTCAAAGATCTTAAGCAGAGTTTCTTTATTTAGTTAAAACAATCAAAAAACACCAAAGCACCTTAAATTTGCTGTGGGCCTGTGCTCATCCTGGGACCTTAAAAAAAAAAAAAGACACTGATAGTTTAAAAAAAACAAAAAGCTACAAAAAGAAGAAATCCTGAATTATATTTAATATAAAGAGGAGGATGTCAAATATTCTTCACTAGGTCCTGGCTTCAATTTCTACTTCCTCTTTTATTTTACCATTTTCTTATTTTCTCCTTGAAATAAACAATCAGAAT
>JAQZBX010072138.1:0-15122 GCA_029593785.1 Cabassous unicinctus | reverse complement strand
TATGGATGTGCCATGATTTATTTATCCATTAACCTACTGTTCATTTGCATACCTCCTTTGGAGAAATTTCTACTCAAGCCTTTTGACCAGTTTTAATTAAGGTTTTGATCTATTTGTAGTTGAGTTTTAAACCTTCTTTTTATATTCTAAACCTAGACCCTTTTCAGATATATGATGTTAAAATATTTTCTCCCAATTTGTGGGTTGTCTTTTCAATGTATTGACAGTATCCTCTAAGTAACAATATATTTTAATTTGGTGATGCTCAAATTACCTATTTTTTCTTTTATTACTCAGGTCTTTTTTGATATATCAGGTCAGGAAAAATTACCTCCATGCTTTCTATTTGGAATTTTGTAGTTTACCTCTTTCATATGGGTCTTTAATATATTTTGATTTAAATTTTCTATATGGTATGAGCTAAGGGTTTTCAACTTCATTCCTTAGCATATGCCTACGTACTTGTGCCAGAAGCATTTTTTGAAAACACCATTCCCCATTGTAAGATCTTGGCACTCTTGTCAAAAAACATTGTCCACAGAAATAAAAATGGTTTTATTTCTGGGATTTCAGTTATATTCCATTGATCTATATATAGGCCAGTGCCACTCTGTCTTGAATATAGTTGCTTTGTGTAATTTTGAGATTGGAAGCATGATTTACCCCATTTCATACTTCTTTTTCAAAAATAGTTTTGGCTCTTTTGTGTCCCTTGAAATTCTATATATATTTTTAATTAGCCTGTAAATGACTACAAAGAAGTCACCTGGGAATGTGATAGGAAATTGCATTGAATCTGTATATCAATGGGTTTTATTTCTGGGATTTCAGTTATATTCCACTGATATTGGCCAATACCACTCTGTCTTGAATATAGATGCTTTGTGCATAAAACACAAAAAGAAATTTTTCCACCCAAGTGATACTGAGTGGCCACATGTGTTTGAATATGCAAGGCACAAAGAAGAGTACAACTACTGTGATATGGGCAGTGCAGGTAAAGAGTGCCTTTGATGCACCTGTTTTAGAGCTTTTCTGAAGAGTTAAGAAAATATATGTGTAGGATATCAGCAACAGAATAAAGGAGGTCATGGTCAAGACCCCAGTGTCAGCATTCATTAATATTCTCAAATTATAAGAATTCATGCATGCAAGCTTGATTACCAGTGGTATATCACAGAAGAATCTGTCTACTTCCCTGGGGCCACAGAAAAGCAGCTGCACAATCACAGCCATTTGACTTATGGCATGCACAAAGCCAAGTGTCCAAGTTTGCACTTATATAACCTAGAGAGTAAAGGCAAATAGTTAATGAGGAAGGGGAGAATATTTACTTTTAAATTTTTAGATGTTTACATAACAATTTTAAATTCTGTGTTTGAAAGTGATAAGTACAATTATGAAGAGAAATCCTATCCAAATATGCATAGTCTTAGGTCCAAAAAGATGTTTGAATGTCAAAAATTGGCTTCCCAAGAAACAAAGGCAGATATAGGATTCTTGTACAAAAAATTTATGGAGGGAGTGCTCTTAGGAGAAAAAGTGAGGAAAGGAGGAGAAGACAAATGGGAAGGGAAAAAGATTTGGTGTCACCAGCGAACAAACTTCAGTCCACTTGTCCAGGAAAAAGAATCTGGGTGGGACACCAAGAACACCCATTACACTAAATACCTAAAACTTATGTCTTGTCTTTATGATGATGACTGTGAATTAATAATGATATCCAGAACAACAAATGATTCAATATCACAGTTTCTCTGTATTCTGTAACAATTCTTGAAAGCCTCTGGTGAACCTCTTCTATAAGACATAATAATATTAAATCTTTTGATTGTCACACTAAACTATATGTGAGATAAACTTAAGAAGAGATACTGTATAATGACTATATAATAATACCTTGACATGACGATTCTGATGCAAGAGCATTATTATAACATATCATTAATGTAAATCAACAATTAATCAAGTACATTTAGTTTATTAAAAATATTAAATCAGCCAAAAGACTTTTAAGAAAGAGATTAAACTTGGATGGAAATCCAGACTCAGATTCTGACTTTATGGGCTCTGAATAGAAATTCTTTGAAACACAATCTTATCAATAGGAGTAACTTACCATTATTTATGTCATTAAGTGCTGAGAAAATTCCTAGGTCCTAAAATACTGTGATATCCTGACATTACACAAAGAAGAAAAAAATAAGCAAAAATTAACAACATATATAAGCAATGTATACCTCTGATTGTTAGTGCTGAGTGAATTTTAGAGTTAAAATTCAGTAGTCACCAATTATTCTGCTCTACAAATAATGATATTCCTTATATTGATCCCTAGGTAAATTGAGAATTCTCCTCAAACTGGAAGGTTGAAAGCCTTTAATTTTTCTCTACTTTTCTTGTTTCATTTTTGCATGCCTCCTCTTTCTTTATCCATAGAATTCTCATGGGTGGTGCTAAGCAGAAGAGGCAAACAATGAAAGCTATTACCTCACTATGACCATCACTTTCCCATTTCCTTGTAATGAAACTCAGAAGCATAGATTAAGGCTGTGGTTAAAAAACAAGATTTTCCTAAAGAAATTCAGTTTAACAGGCATCTGTTATGGAAAAAGGGGCATGCAACAATAGACTTACAACTCACAAATAAACATATCTTCCATAGTAGATGAAATTTATGTAATTTCTAAAGACAATTCCTGTTGTTACACCCAATTACATTCAACAGAGTTATGTTCCCTGAAAAACATGAGCAATTTGAACTTTATCTTCAAATTTAACTTCTTATCATAACAAACTTTAAAAGATAGCTTTCCAATAACTCAGTCTGTATGTGTTGGATTAAATGACATAGAGGACAGCTAATAGCAAAAACTGGATTTCAAGTATGTGTGAGAGAAGCACATGCTAACAGTAGAATACGTATTTTCCTAGAGAAGAGTTTACCAAAAAGAAATCATGATATTTAGGAAATTAGAAGAGAAACCATGAACTTTTTAATTACTCAATTAGGCCTGAACTCTCACTCTTATTACTGATTCGTATTGTGACCATGAGCCAACCTATTTTTTGTTATTTGCTCATTTGTGAAAAAAAGGAAAGTTCAACCTAATAGGCCTGTTGTGAAGATGAATGAGAAAATAAACAGAAAGCATTTAAATTTTTCTGGAATTCAGTCAATATTTAATAAATACTAATTCTTTCTGATCTCACCATTCATTTAAGTGAATCTTAATGCAATATATTTCCAAAACTTACAAGCAATGAGCACTATAAAGCTGACCACCTTCTGCACCAAAATAGACACAGCCATCTTTCTTTAAAATACATATAGCTTATACTTTCTTTATATTAACATATAATACACTAAGCAACTCTGTAGGATGTACAGACACAAAGGAAGTATTACACATGCTGCTTCCTTTCCAGGAACTTAACATTGAATTCTTTTCCTACCCAGAATGGATATTCAATAATTGAAGAGGACCTACAAGAGGCAATTGCATGTTCTTATTAAATCACTTCTGGAATTCTTACCTGTAACTGAGGGAGAATTCTGGTATAAATGGGTAATGATGATGCTGAGCCTAGAGAAATTGAAAAATTAAGAAAGGAGACTAATTGAGTTGTTCTCTTAGGAGCATTAAAATATAGCACGAACTCTTTCATCCTCTTTAAGATGCAATATCCTTCCATAAAGATTTTTCTTTTAAATAATAATCCTCAGACTCTATATAATCCTCAATGCTGATATTTTAACAAGGGGAAACTTGGACACAAAGAAGTTAATATATTTCCTGAGATGCACATACAGTTGGTGACATACAGAGGAAGTATCTCAGCTCCTTTCTTTTTTCTGGGTTTATGGCTTTTAATCCTATCTCAATAGTAACACAGATCTATATCACTTCTCCCCAAATGCATAACTTCATTTTTTCTCCCATTTCTATTCTAAATGTTATCTTAGCTTTATATTTTTACCTTTATCTATCTAAAAGAGAGGGACCATTTAATTAAGGACAGCTGGAAGCTGCTACTATTAATTATTCCTCAAATAACTATGATTTCCCAAAGCAGACCCCAGAATACCTCTTAGGCAAAGAATTATTTTGGTGTGTAAAATATTGGTAAAGAGGCTACAGAGATTCAAGTTCTGGGATAGCAGAAGAAAACCTGTGAAAAGGGAAGAAACTAAACAAGTCATTCTCAACTACAAGCATAACAAGTATGTGTGATACAGATACATAGAAATATATTTTTAAAGTATCTTAAAGAAAAGAATCAAAGAGAAAATGAGATGACTTACTAATCAAAAATTTTCTCTACGACCAGAATCTTCTGATGTGCTCTTGATATGACATCCATGGTTTTGATGAGACAGTATGTGTGGAATAGCATTCTCTCAGCCTGATATATATAGTCACCACAAGAAATAACCCCTTGGGTGAAATTTCCCTATTCTATATTTTGGACAGTAGTAGAATCAAGGAAATATTTACCTTGGACTTCTCTTGGGGACTTCTTTGTTAAGGGTGATATCAACTTTGCCATATCTGGAAATCACAACAAGGAGACAGGGAAAAATACACATAAATCATTTATAAGGCAAATAAGAATCAAAATTAGAGAAATTTAAAATGATCCTTTATGTGTTCCATATGTACTAGAGAATGTATTCTGTAGTCTTTATCAAAACTAGGTCTGTATAATCAAATTCAATTAAGACTTTAATTCCAATTGCAAGAGAAATGATATCCTGACCAGTATGAAATGTAAGCATCAACAAAAAATAAGAAAGAAACCACATTCAAGAACCTTTCATATTTATATGATTTGTATTTTCCCTATTAACTGGTTTATAATATGCCTCATTCTAGTGGTCAAGCTCTCAGTGGGATTTTTTCACCTCTGGGTATATATTTTGTTAAAGTAAATTTTGAAAGGTATTTCCCTCTCCAGTTTATGTTGGAAATGAAAGAAAACAAGCAAAGAAACAAACAAAAAAAACCACATGAAGTACACTTGCTTATTAATATTAAGAAGTGAAAAGGAAAATATAGCAGCCTCAAATAGGCTTTGGAGAAAAAGATATGGGAAATAGGAGAACACGAGGCACTGTTATCTTTGACCTTTGTCATTGGAAAAATCCAAAATAAAGGAAGAGAAACAGCCTTGAGACTTAATTATTTCTAAAATATCACCTTTAGATTCTTTTATGAAATATAATAAGTAGTTCAGTATGTGTTGAATATGACTGTAATGTTATAGAAATTGTCTCATGAGGAAATGCTTATGTTGTGAATTTTGTTTGTTCCTTCCATGGTTACATACAGAGTGTTCTGCTACAATATTTGTTTTGGAGATTCATTTAAGCACGCCTATCATTACTAAATAGGAAAATTTTGTCACTTTCATATAGAAGTAGGGTTGATTCTTAATATGTCCTTTCCCCATGGAAGGGGAACAAGTTATCATGGGTGTAGAATTGCTCAGCCTGCCCTCATCACCACATTTTCTGGGAGCAGGAGCCTTTACTGGTCTATTTAAGATAACTTAAAATGAGTCCTTTTAGTCCATGCTCTGTCCCAGACATACACACACTCAGCCTTGTGTGGCTCAAGGCAAATTGAACAGTAGCCCATGCCCCACGGGCTCAGTGTTCCACTTCCATCCACCTCACTCCCACAACAATGTAGGCAGGTCCAATTCTCAAAAATCTTTGCTATCATTTGTTTCACTTCTTCTATTCACTTTTTTGTTATAACCATCCTAAGTACTGAGACATGATATCATTTTAGTTTTCATTTTCATTTTCTTAATGACTCATGATATTTTACAGAATTCCTTATGCTTCTTGACCATTAGTATAGATTCTTTGAATAAATAACTACAGGCATAGCTCTCTTTATTGTCCTTTACAAATATTGCATTTTTTTTTTCAAATTGAAATTCTGTGGCAATCCAGCATCAAGCAAGTAAATCAGTGCCATTTTTCCAACAGCATGTGCTAATTTCATGTCTGTCACATTTTTTGGAATGCATTCAGTATTTCAAACTTTTTCATTCTTATGATATCTGTTACAGTGTTTGGTGATCAATATATGCAGTGTTACTATTATAAATGTTTTGGTATATGATAAACTGTGCCCATAGTAGACAGCAAACATAATTGATAAATGTTGTATATGTTCTGAACAGCTCTGCTGACTAGCCTGTCACCCATCTTTCACCCTCTACTGGGGCTTCCTTGTTCCTAAGAAACAATATTATTGAAATTAGGACAATTCATAACCCTACAGTAGCCTCTAAGTGTTCAAGTAAAAGGAGGGTTGTGACAGTTTGAATTTGGTGAATCCCAAAAATAGATTATATTTTTAAACTAATCCATGCCAGTCAGTGTGGGGCCCTCTTATTGCATTAAATTCAGATAAGAGATTTTTTATTAGATCACTTGATTAGTTTCTTTAGGGCTTTGGATTGAATTATGTCAGTGAGGCAAGACACAGGTTGGGTCTCAGCACTCTTGCTGCGCCTTATATAAACGGAAACGCAAAGGAAAAGACATGGAGGGAAATGAAGCTGCCATATTGATCCTGCCATGTGAGATTGAGGTCTGTAGGAAAACAGAGAAGCCCCAAGAGACTGAGAGTGGTCCTGGGGTTTGGAATCAGCTGAGCACAGAGGCATAGAAAGAGACCCCTGATTAGCTGAGCCCATGGTGCTGCTCAAGGCTGAGGTGATGATCCCAGCCATATGCCTGATCTCCCAAAGTTGGACTCTGGGAGAAAATGAGCCAGAGGGGGAAGACAGGGACCTCAGCAGAGATCCACTTCCATCTTGCTTCACCACATGGAAGACCCCCAAGATCACCAGAGTAATTGACTTTGGTGAGAAAGTATCACTGATGGTGCCTTGATTTGGACATTTCATGGCCCTGGAACTGTAAGGTTTTACCCTAATAAATTTCCCATTATAAAAGCCAAAACAATTCTGGAAATTTGCATTGGCAGCTCTTTGACAAACTAAGATAAGGGGTGACACATTTCTCACTTTAAATCAGGGGATCTTAACCAGGGGTCCACAGACTTCCAACGGATACATGGAAAGATTCAGAGGGTCCATGAGATTGTATTGAAAAAAAAAATCAACTTATTATTTTTATTTTCTCTGACCTCTGATGTTGAGTGTCATAAAACTATCTGCTGCTACATTCTGAGAAGTGGTCCATGGTTTTCACCTGACTGGCAAAGGGATCCATGGAACAAAAAAGGTTAATAATCCCTGCTTTAAATGAAAAGCTAGAAATAATTAAACTTAGTGAGGACCTCATGTCAAAAGCCAAGATAGGACAAAAGCTAAGACTGTTGTGCCAAATAGTTAGCCAAGTTGTAAATGCAAAGGAAAGTTCTTGAAGGAATATAGAACTGTCACTCTAGTGAACACATGAATGATAAGAAAGCAAAATTGCTGGGATGCTGATGAAAGAATAGTGGTTTGGATAGAAGTTCAAACTACCACAACATTCCCTTAAGCCAAATACTAAGCCACAGAAAGGCCCTAACACTCTTCAATTTTATTAATGCCAAGAGAGGTGAGCAAGTTGCAAAAGAAATGTTTGAAGCTAGCGGAGGTTGGTCCATGAGGTTTAAGGAAATAAATCATGCCCATAACATAAAATTGCAAGGTGAAGCAGCATGTGCTGATGTAGAAGCTGCAGCAAGGTATCCAGAATATCCAGAAGACCTAGAGAAGATAATTGATGAAGGTGGCTACACAAACAACATATTTTCTATGTAGATTAAACAGTCTTCTATTGAAATACAGTGCCCTCTAGGATTTTCATAGCTAGGGAGAAGTTAATGCCTGCCTTCAAAACTTCAAAGGAAAAGCTGACTCTCTTATTAGGCAAAAGTCAGACTGGTGACTTTAAGTTGAAGCCAATGTTCATTTACCATGCTGAAAATCCTTGGGCCCTTAAGAATCATGATAAATTTACTTAGCCTGTGTTCTATAAATGGCACCTGGATGGCAGCACATTGGTTTAAACATGGTTTAATGGATACTTAAAAACCAATCTTGAGACTACTGTTAAGAATAAAAGATTCTTTTCAAAAGATTAACAATGCCCCTGGTCACCCAGGAACCGTGATGAAGACATATAATGAGATGAATGTTCTTATTTTTTTATTTTGAAAGAAGCTTTAGATTACATAAACGTTACATAAAAAATATAGGGGATTCCTCTATGCTCCATCCCCTACACACACACTTTTCCCCATTAACATCTTTCATTGGTATGGTGCATTTGTTAAAATTGATGAACACATATTGAGACATTGCTACGAACCATGATCTGTAGTTTACATTATAGTTTACCCTTCACACTGCACAATTTTATAGGTTTTGACAAAATATATAATGGCCTGTATCTGTCCTTGCAATGCCATGCACGACAATTTCAATGTACCCCAAATGCACCATGTTACCACTATTCTTCTCTCTGTTTACCCTCAGAACCTCTAATGGCCACTACTTTTATATGAATGTCTCAAATTCTTTGATTGCTAGAATAATAAGTCTACTTTAGTTTAGAGTTTCATTTACCCCTTATCCTCAGTCTTGAAGATGTGGGCATGGTGATGCCTCCTCTGTTCCAGATTAAAAGGGGATATGGATACACTCTGTTTTTTGGGATGGGTGTTGTCCCTGATCATCCTTTTGTTATTCATCCTGGGTGAGTCCAATAGACTGGAGAATAGGTGTTGCAACTGAGCTGAGATTCAGAGCTCAACCGGCATATGAGCAGAGCAAATATTTAAGTCTCTTGGACATATATTTAATGAGTATAGTGCTAACTATACTTAACTGTATAGTGCTAACTATAGATTCAAATAAAAGGGGCAGAAGACCCATGAATAGGGAAATTATAAATGAGTTTAACTCTGTTACATTGGGTAGCATATATTCCAAAGTAAGGCCCACTGACAGGGTGCCAAATTCCTGAGTTCATCTGCCCTGCCAATAGTGTCTAGATATCTCTAGAGCCTTCAGCAGTCCAGTGTTTGAAGCACTGTTTATTATGGCAGTCAATGAAATCCTTCTGAGATGAGCATAAGCATAACCTCTATAATGACCTCCCAAATCACTATGAAATCTCTTAGCCATAAAAAATTTATTTATATTTAATATTTCCTTCTTTTGGTCAAGGTCTTTTCCCAAATGCATCATTAGTTGGTGTGTGATAGTGATCATTTTGTGCCAGAGATGTTCATCCCTGGGAATCATGTTCCATGCCAAGGTAGTACATTTATATGTTGAGTTTGCCTTAGAAAGAGTCCACATTTGATCAACCAGGAGGCTTTTAAGGGGGTAACTATTAGGCAATGTATAATACTAGGCTAAGTGTCAATTTATTCCATCTGTTGACCCAGTGTTGTTGTTTTTTTCCTTTATCTCTTCAACGATGCTTTAGGTTACAGAAAAGTAACACAGAAAATATAGGGGATTCCCATATACCTTGCCTTCTCCCACTCTTCCATAATAATAACGTCTTACATGAGTATGGTACATTTTTTACAATTGAGGTACAATTGTTACTAACCATGGTCAATGCTTTACATTATGGTTTACATTTTGCACTGTACATTTTTATAAGTTTTGACAAAATTTAAATGGTCTGTATCTATCATTGCAAAGTCATACAGAACAATTCCAATGGCTAAAAATGGCCTATGTTTCACCTATTCTATTCTTCCCTCCCCCTCCCCTTGGAACATATTATAACCCCTAAGTTTCAGTTTTTTAAAGAATAACATTCATAGTTACATGCAATAATATTGAGGGCTTAACATATTGGTCTGTTTTCTTTTATTAGGCACTGCCTATGCTTTTGAGAGATTCTTGTCCCTCTAAATGAAATCATAACAGGACTTTCCAGGATGGGAATTTAATATTATTTTGTTCATTGTGTGAAGCTCCATCCACTGAGACAACACACTATGAAAATATGATCACTTTTGTATTCCATATAAGAATGCCCCAGGTGCATCTATTCCACATATCCCCTCATCCTCAATGCCCTCTACCAGTAAACCTCCCATGCCATATTTGCCAAAAGAAAATCCCCACAATTGTAGTTTTAAGTACATACCTCCAAATACCCAGAGTTCACCTATTCCTTCTGCCAGCTCACCCCCCAGTTTCATGGATAGCCAACCCAATCCCCCATCCTACTCCACCTCACCATTGAACCCAATCACATTACTGCACCACTATCACCCCCATCCACTGCCCAATCACCTTATCATAGGTTTTGCCCATATTGAGCATTGGCTCCCACACACTACTCCCTTTCTGTCTCCTGATAACCTATCTTCCAGACTCTAGCCCTTTGATCTGCTTAATTTGCTTAAGTCATATCAGAGAGATCGTGTAATATTTGTCCTTCAGTGACTGGCTTAGTTCACTCAACATAAGGTCTTCAATTTTCATCCATGTTGTCCTGTGAGTTAATACTGCATTCCCTCTTACAGAAAAGTAATAGTCCATTGTATGTATCTACCACAATTTGCTTATCCATTCATATGTTGAGGGACACTTGGGTTAGTTCCAACTGTTGGCAATAGTGAATAATGCCAACATATCTGTTCATATCCCTGCTTTCTATTCTTCTGGGTGTATACCTAGAAGTGGGATTGCTGGATTATTTGGCAGTTCTATAGTTTCCTGAGGAAATGCCAAACTGTCCTTCACAGTGGCTGCACCATTCTACATTCCCACCAGCAGTTAATGGGGGTTTCTTTTTCTCTACATTCTCTCCAATACTTGTAGTTCTCTGTTTTATTTTAATAGCTGTCAGTCTGTTAGTTGTAAATTGATATGTCATTATAGTTTTGTTCTGCATTTCCCTAATACCTAAGGATGTTGAGCATCTTTTCATGTGGTTTTTAGCTATTACATTTCTTCTTTGGACAAATGTCTATTCAAATCTCTTGCCCATTTTTTAAATGGATTGTTGGTCTTTTTATTTTTGAGATGTAGTATTTCTTTATATATACTGGTATTAGGATCTTATTGGATAAATGGCTATCAAGTATTTTTTTCCATTGAGTAGGCTGCCTTTTCACTTTCTTGACAAACTCCTTTGAAGTGCAAAAGTTTTTCATCTATGTTTAATCTCAATCTCTCTATATTTCCTCTGCTGTACATAGCTGCTATTTCTATTCTTGTACAATTTACTTATTTATTAAGCAGTTTTACTGAAATATATTCACACACATATGATCTATTAAAAGTGTATAATCAATGGCTTTTAGTATAATCACAATGTTGTGTATTCATAATTACAAAAAAATTTAAAATTATTTCATTACTCCAAAATGAAAAACTCCACAACATTTAGAATGTCTTCCTTATCCGTACATAACCACTAACCAAATTTCATCTTTATAAATTTTTATAATTACATTTTATATAAATGGAATCATACAATATATTAGACAATATATTTGGTTCATAGTAACACAATCATACAGTATTTGTCCTTTTGTGTCTGTCTTGCTTCACTCAACATAATGTCCTCCAGGTTCACCCATGTTGCAATATGCTTTATGACTTCATTTCTTATTTCAGCTGCATAATATTCCATCATGTGAATAAACCAGAGTTTGTCTATCCATTTACCAGCTGATGGACACCTGGGTTGTTTCCAACTTTGGCAATCATGAATAATGCCGCTATGAACATAGGTGTGCATATTTCTATTCCTGTCACTGCTCTCAGTTCTTCTGGGTATATACCCAGTAGTAGTATTGCAGGGTCATGTGGCAAATCTATATTCCACTTCTTTAGGAACTGCCAAACAGTTCTTCACAGTGGCTGTATCATTCTGCATTCCCACAAACAGTGAATAAATATTCCTATCTCTTGATATCCTCTCCAACACTTGTAGTTCTCTGTCTTTTTAATAGTGGCCATTCTGATAGGTGTGAAATGATATCTCATTGTAGTTTTGATTTCCATTTTCTAATCATTAGTGATGTTGAACATTATTTCTTGTGTGTTTTTTTTTGCCATTTGTATTTCTTCTTTGGACAAATGTCTATTCAAGTTTTTGCCCATTTTTTTATTGGGTCATTTGTATTTTTATTGTTGAGTTGTAACATCTCTTTATATACCATGGATATTAAGCCCTTATCAGATATGTGATTTTCAAATATTTTCTCCCATTGGAGTGGCTGCCTTTTCACCCATTTGACAAAGTCCTGTGAGGTACAAAAGTATTTAATTTTGAGGAGGTCCCATTTATCTATTTTTTCTTTCATTGCTTACACTTTGCGTGTAAAGTTTATTAAACAATTTCGTACTACAAGATCTCACAGATGTTTCCCTGCATTATCTCTGAGGAGCCTTATAGTCTTGGTTCTTATATTTAGGTCTTTCATGCATCCTGAGATAATTTTTCTACAGGGTGTGAGATGGTGATCCACTCTCATTCTTTTGGTTATGAATATACAGTTCTCCAAGTATCATTTCTTGAAGACACCATTTTGTCCCATTTGAGTAAACTTGGTGGCTTTGTCAAATATAAGTTGACCATATTTGTAAGGATCTATATCTGAACTCTCAGTTCGGTTCCATTGGTCAGTATGTCTATCCTTGTGCCAATCCCATGCATTTTTGACCATTGTAGCTTTGTAGTATGCTCTAAAGTCTGGTAGTGTGATTCCTCCAAATTTTTTTTCAATATATTTTTCACTATTACTAGAAAGAGAGGTAAGAACTGTAACATGGGAATGTATAAGATAGTAAAACCTCATGTAAAACATGAATATTGGTGATATTGCATATATAATACTGCTTTACAAAAAATATATACAAATATACTAGAGAGAAGGAAAAAGAATAGCAGCTATGGATGGCAGAAGCATAGAGACATTGAGAAGTGATGAGTTTTGTTTGTTTTTTGTTATTATTATTGGAATAATGAAAGTGCTCTAAGAATGATTGAAGTGATGAATGCACAAATATATGATATACCAAATACCACTGATTGTACACTTTGGATGGATTTATGCTTTATCAATATGTATCAACAAAATTGATTTGTTAAAAAAAATATCTGTGAAAGTAGCCTAGGAATATGCACTTTATAAACCCCCCAACTAATATTTATGCTGGTTGGGCTTGGGAATCACTGATTTAGAATAGGGATAACTGATAATTGGGCTAAAACATAGGATTGTATTATGAAATCAGACTTACATGAGGCAGAGTTCCTACTCAGCATCAAGCTTTACTAAATAATTACATGGCTACAGGCATTCAAAAGGCTCAGATGAGTAAAGAGGGCAGTTTCTCAGGTTCTTCCTTCCCACATTAGACATTCCCCTCTAGCCCAGAATAGGTAAGGTCTTTAAATGATATCCATGTGGCTTCTCACAAAATGGGAGCATTTTAACTATGCACTATACTCCAGAGATCTTAAGAGACTGACATTTTCCAAGAGCCATGCTTCACTGATACTGGGCTCTACTTACTTTTGGTAATCCTTAGGTTAGGGACATTATTCTAAAGGCATTTCAAAGAAAAGCTGCCTTTCTCCTAGAAAATATCAATAGTTTATTCACCAAGGTTCCAACTGAAAATGAAATCTGTCTCGTTATCTCCCCCAGGTGTGTACCCTGGAGCCTTATAGTAAAGGAGTGAGTGAATCACAGGCCAGTTGCTTTGACTCCCTTTTCCCAAATATAATAAGTATCCTTGAGTCCTTTGAAATCAGGCTTTAGTAATTCAGGGACATGGGTAAAGACCCAGAGGAACCATAGAAAAGTGTCACTGTACATTGGATAATTTGTCAAGCTCCTGGGATTAGGCTGCCAACCTCCTCTACCTTGCTTTCCATCACCCTCACTTATCCTAGTAAATCCAAAGTTCTGTGGACTTGAAACTTATCATGTGACTGAATTCTTCTCACATTATTTCTAACATTTAGTTATGGGTTAATTTTTCTCACCTGAAGTCTATTTGGTTATGATCAGTGACTGCTTCCTTGTATTGATATAATATCCAAGTTGATAGAAACAGAAGTACAAAAGAATTAAATTAATATCCATTTTAAGATTTGATGATTTATGGTAAATATTTTTGTTTTTTCCAGAGTTTAAATTAATTAGAAACATGATAGAGGTCTTGTTATCTTTGTTAAATGATTAAAAGTAAATAAATATTTTTAATAATTTTGAACAAAAAAAAGCAACCTAGGAAAAATGAGCTTCCCTCTTAAGCCCCAAGGAACTGTCCAGGCTGACCCTGTTCATCAATCAATCAATCTGCAGCCTGCCCTCCACAAGTAAGTTACCTGGTTTTATTGAACAAAATAAAGAATAAAAAAATAAAAAATCAAATAATGGTTCAAAAAAACTAAAACAAAAAAATCTCAGTCTATAAGTTCCCTCCCATAAGGTGCCCACCTGGGTGCCTGACATCCCTCTGGATCACCCTGTGGATCCCTTACTCCTAGAAGGTACTGGTCCCTGGAATTGAATCAGATACTTAGCATATGTGAGGCAGGCATTTCTCCACTGAGCTACACCCATTTCACAGTTTAGGTAGGATTCTGAAAGCTTAACTGGGTCTCCCAGCCCTCTTTTTCCTCAGGTGAGTTGGACTTCTAAAAATTTGCTGTCTATATCTCATGACTTCTTTCTTTCTTGGGCTGTTAGGCCCTGTTTCTGCCCTCCCTGACCTAGTTCCACTCTCTCCCTGGGCAGCTGGGTGTGAAAGCTTACCTGATCGGATACCCCTCCCCTCTTCCTGGGGCTGATTTAGTGCTGACTGTGATCTTTTTTGAGATTCAAAGGGGGCTCAGCTGGTCAATGTCACTGATAAGAAACCACTCTCTGCCAGATCCCTCTTCCTTCCAGGGAGGAGAAGGTTCTTTCTCCACTCAGTTGGCTGCTGTGAGCCAGGGGTTTTACTGAGGCTATTTGCCTTGAGGTTGGGGTATATATGCATTCCCAGCCACAAGGATGAGTAACTCATGGTTTTCATTTGGCCTCTTTGTCTCTTTGTCCCTATCCCTCCTGGATGATGCTCAGCATTCTTCTGGTCAGCAAAATGCC
>JAQZBX010072137.1:0-15122 GCA_029593785.1 Cabassous unicinctus | reverse complement strand
GGTCTGGCCAGAGGTGAGATTCAAAGTGTGCTCTACTGGCTGAATTCACTGAAGACAAGCCCCCTAACTATCCCTCTCTTTTCCATTGTTACAGCTGACAAGGAAGACGATGTTTGTTCCCCTCTCAGCTGCAATGAGCCCGGGGCTTTAACCCAGCTTAATATCTTGGGGGTGGGGGAGGGGAGCCTTTCCCAGGAGCCCAGACTTTTGGTAACTCACAGTTTGTTCTTTCAGGTTATTTTTCTCTCTGTCCCTTACCCTCCTGGGTGTTGTGAAGCATTGTCTTGGTCTGCTGACTCCTAAAGCAGGTCCCTCAGGCAGCTTTTGGCTCTTTCTTTGTTGTTTTTGTGAGAGAGTTGAGCCTTCTCTGTCTAATCTGACCCATCTTACCATAATCCATTTTATGTTTTGTTTTGATTTTTCTAATGCATACACACTATAGTTAAATAAATTGTTCTTTCATACACAAATGCTATTCAAAAGGATAGGCTGGATTTTCATAATTTTGAATGATATGTAGAACTGCTTTAAAGGAAAAAATAATCTCATGGTTTCCAGTTTTAAAGTAAATGATTTAAAATATGTTACTATTATGGAGGCAAACATAAAAAGAGTTACAAATGTCTAATAAACATAATTCATACACAAATGTAAAATTAAACAAATTTACAAAAATAACCAAAACACCATTATAATGTAAATTAATGAAAGGAATTTAAGATTGCTAGTATTATAGTTTTGTTATAGGAAAATTGCCAAATATAAATATTGCACAGAGAAAGAGCAAAGGCAATTTTGAGTTTGGCCCATTAATATTAGAAAGAATTTTCTCAATCTAAAGTACTGTGAAATCTTTCTCATGCACTCGACAATCATTTGTATCAAGTGGATACAAATCCTTTACTCACTTGATACAAATCACTTTACTTGATACAAATCCTTTACTCACTCTCCTAGTTTGCCACCGGGTTGCTGATGCAAAGTACCAGAAATGGGTTGGCTTTTATAATGGGAATTTTATTTGATGTAAAAGCTTACAGTTCCAGGGCAATGAAATGTCCAAATCTAGGCACCATCAGAGATGCTTTCTCACCAAAGTCAGCTACTAGTGATTCTGGGTTCCTGCCATGTGGTAAATCAAGTTGGCAGCCAATCTCTGCCAAGGTGCCTGCCTTCCCTTCTGAGCTTAACATTTCCTGGAGCCCAACTGTGGGTGACCAGGCATAGGGCTGGTCTCTTTAGTCTTGAGCTGCTTCATGAGACCAGCCCCTCTAGGGCCTCTATCCATGCCTCTGTGCTCTACTGGTTCCAGATTCAGAGACTTCTCTCAGCCTCTGGTGGATTCTCTGCATTTCTGCAGATGTAGGTGAACCTTATGTCCTCTCTCTCTCTCTTCAACTTTGTCTCACATGGCAGTATAAAAAATGGCAGCTTTTTTTTTCTCTGTGTGTCTCTGTGCCTCCATTTATATAAGACCCAGGAAGAGGGCAGAGACTCAACCTGAGTCACACCTCACCAAAGTAGCTCAATCAAAAGCAATCTAACAAAGTGATCTAAAGTGAATCTAATATAATCAAAGGGGTACCACACTCATAGGTATAGATATGCTTAGAAAGATAATCCTTTTTGGGGATTTACCAAATTCAAACTGTGGTTCTTACCTACTAAGTTCTCCTCTGCTGATGTCTTAGCCTCCAACCACAATGTAGCAGTGTTTGGTTTTTCTATATTATCAGTTATGATATATAAGTTAATCATTATTCAAAATATAGGTATTTTGAAATCCTCATGCAAATGAAAACATGAAATTAAGCATTCTTATGGAAGCCATCATGCCTTAGTGTTAGGACCTATGCTGTATTCTCTTCAAATTCAACTTAATAATGGCAGCCACCACAAATATTTAATGAGCCTCTGTTACATTCCAATCACTCTATAACTGCTTTATGGTATATTAGTAAACAAAATAGACAAAGATCCTTGCCTTCTTGGATTTTACATTATAGTGGTGACAGACTAGAAACAAGAAATATAATAAATATGTATAATACTAAAAAGATGATAATTGCAATTTAAAAAGAAAGGGTAAATTATGAGAAGGGGATCAGGAGTACTGATAAGGATGCTATATTTAATATAATGATTAGGGAGGCCTCAATGAGGGGAGATTTAGAGCAATGTCTCAAGCAAATGGAGCTATTACACAAGTACGTTAATGGAAGAAGAGTTTAAGCAAGGAAAACACCTGAAGAAAATGTCTTAAGAAGTAAGTCTGCATATTATCCTTGTATTCTGCCATTTTGCTGAACTCATCTATTAATTCTATTAGCTTTGTTGTGGATATTCAGGATTTTCTAGATATAGGATCATGTCATCAGTGAATAGTGAAAATTTTACTTCTTTCTTTCCTGTTTGGGTGCCTTTTATTTCTTTGTCTAACTTAATTGCTCTAGCTAGAAGTTCTAGCACAATATTCAATAATTATGGTGACAGTGAGCATCCTTGTCTTGTTCCTGATCTCAGTGGGAAAGCTTTCAGTCTTTCACCAGTGAGTACAATGCTAACTGTAGGTTTTTCATATATGCGCTTTACCATATTGAGAAAGCTTCCTTGTATTCTTATCTTTTGGAGTATTTTTATCAAGAAAGGGTGCTGTGCTGTATTTTGTCAAATGCCTTTTCTGCATCAATTAAGAGGGTTATGTGGTTTTTCATCTTCAATTTATCAATGTGATTTATTACACTAATTGATTTCCTTGTGTTGAACCACCCTTGCATACCTGGGATAAAACCTACTTGATCATTGTGTATAATTCTTTTAATGTGCCTTTGGATTCTTTTTCCAAGTATTTTATTGAAGATTTTTGCATCTATATTCATTAGAGATATTACTATTTAATTTTATTTTTTGTAGTATCTTAATGTGCATAAATAAAAAGCATTTCCATACACTACTGATGTGCAACCTGAGGAGGACATCAGAAAATAATCCATTTATAATAGCGACTAAAGAAATCAAATATTTAGGAATAAACTTAACGCAGGAGATAAAGGACCTGTATTCAGAAAACTACAAAACATTGCTGAAAGAAACCAAACAAGACTTAATTAAATTGAAGGACATTCCATGTACATGGAACAGGAGCCTAATTATTGTTTGATGTCAATTCTACCCAACTTGCTTTAGAGATATGACACAATCCCAATGAAAATCCCAACAGCCTTTTTTGCAGAATTTGAAAAGACAATAATCAAATGATTTGGAATCATAAGGGGACCCAAATAGCCAAAAATATCTTAAAGAGAAGAGCAAAGTTGGACAACTATCACTTCCTGACTTTAAAGCATATTATTTAGCTACACTGGTAAAAATAGCATGGTACTGGCATAAGGACAGACAGATTGACTAATGGAACCAAATTGAGAACTCAGAAATTGACCCTCACATCTACAATCAAGCAATGTTTGACAACGCTGTAAAGCCCAGCCAGATGGGCCAGAACAGTCTATTCAACAAATGGTGCTGGGGAACTGGATACCCATATCCAAAAGAAAGAAAGAAGACCTCTATCTCACATCGTATTCAAAAATTAACTCAAAATGGATCAAGGACATAAATATTTTTTAAAAAACTAAAACTCCTAGAAGAAAATGTAGTAATATATCTACAAGATCTTGTGGTAGGCAATAGTTTCTTAAACCTTAAACCCAAAGCATGAACAACGAAAGAAAAAATAGATAAATGGAACCTCCTCAAAATTAAACACTTTTGCACCTCAAATGCCTTGTCAAAAGGGTGAAAAGGCAGCTGACTCAATGGGAGAAAATATTTGGCAATCACATATCTAATAAGAGTTTAATATCCACTATATACAAGGAGATCATACAAGCCAACAATAAAAAAACAAAGTATCCAATTAAAAATTGGGCAAATGACTTGAAAAGGCAACTGTGCAAAGAACTACAAATGGTGAAGAAATACATGAAAAAATATCCAACATCCTTAGCAATTAAGGAGATGCACATCAAAACTAAAATGAGATAGCATTTCATACCTATTAGACTGGCTGCTATTAAGAAGCCAGTTAACTCTAAATGTTGGAGAGGATGTGGAGAGATAGGAATGCTAATTCACTGTTGGTGGGAATGTTAAATGGTGCAGCTACTATGGATGACTCTTTGGCAGTTCTTAAGGAAGTTGAATATAGACTTGCTATAGGACCCAGCAAGGCCCTATTATGAACTAAATACATTATTTGAAATATAAATATACTATATAAAATATGAATATGAGTAGAATTGCATATATAAGAGAGTTTTTCTTTGAAGCTGAACTAATATAATTAGTACTACAAAATGTTAATATCAGACAAAAAAAAAACAACATTATTCTAAGTGAAGGAGACCAGACACAGAGTATTACATATTTTATGATTCCATTTATATAAAATGTAAATATAAATCAATTTATAAAGATGAAATGAAATCAGTGGTTATGTAGGTCTGAGAAAGGAATCCTAATGGGAGTGGAGTCTTTCTTTTTGGAATAATGAAATTGTTCTAAAAATTTTTATATGATGAATGTACCCCATTGTCATTATAATAAAAGCCATTGCTTATACACTTTGGATAGAACAGCCAGAAACAGCAGCTATGTACAATGGGGGAAGAATAGAGAGATTGAAAGGTGAGGAATTTTCTTGTTTGTCTGTTTTTTGTTTATCATTTTTATTAATGAAATAATGAAAATACTCTAATAATGATTGAGGTGATGAATGCACAACTATGTGATTATACCAATTACCATTGATATTACACTTTGGATGAATTATATGCTTTATTAATATGTATCAATAAAATTGAGTTGTTTAAAAAAAAGAAGTAAGTCTATCTGATGTCATCAATGAAGAAGAAGTATGACAGTATGGCTGGAGAAAAGAGAATGAATGCACTTGCATAGGTAATAAAGAGGTCAAAGAGGCTTCAGAAGTTCAAATCATTGTAAGGATTTTGGCTGTTACTCTGAATGAAATAGAGCAACTTAAGGGTTTTCTACAGGGGAACACTCTGACTTAATAGAGCAACTTAAGGGTTTTCTACAGGGGAACACTCTGACTTAAAACACAAGTTTTAAAAGGAAACTCTGGAATTGCGTTGAGCATAGATTCAACAGAACAAGAAAAGAATCGGAATGAATTATGAGAGTCTTTTGCTAAAATCTAGGCAAAAGATGACTGCAGCTCAGACCAAGCTAGTAGGGGGGATGGTGTGAAAATATATCAGATTCTGGATATAGTTTGAAGGAAAACAATATTTTTTTCTAATAGATTAAATACAAACTGCAATATTACCAATATTTTGGCTTCAATGTTTTTAGGCTAGGTAACTGGAAGCATGATGGATTTGTCTGGAGAAGGTTGCATGAATAGCATTTTTTTGGGGGTAAGAACAATGACTCATTAATTGTGAAGACGCCTATTAGATACATAGAGGAAGATATCAAGCAATAAGTTGAATATAAAATCTGGCATTCCGGTAAGAGTTCTAGGGTAGAATCATAAATTTGAGGATCATTAGCATAGAGATAGTACTTAAAGCCAATGAATATTCAGTTTGAATTTGATAACTTTAAAGTATCATAAAGAAAGAAGCTGAATCTCTGAATTTTGGTTTCCTAAACACATTGGTCCAGAGGAATCTCAATTTACCTTAATTAAGGAGAGATAAATGTTTCCTTATCTTCACTTTCCTTTCACTTATGCACAGAGGTGATTCCTAAAATACAAGAGAAAGAAGTTTCTCCCCTCTACCATCTTAACTTCATCACCCCCTCCCCTCTCTACACTTCTTTTTTCTTTAAACCCTAGTCTTCCCTTTCTTCTAAATAGCAATGCTAAACTTGTGATATGGTATGTTGCTTGTTGATAGTTTAAGTCACAAACCAGGAAATTACTGCTTCATGGTCAATAATAGGACATTCACCTTGATGATTTTACTGTAAAATACTGGCTTAAATTGAGTCTTCAATACTTTTATAATGACAGTTTGAATATTAGTCAGTGCAGTTAACCCCAGCCATGCTCATCAAAGGGCATTATATGACTTTCTTTGCCATAGTCCAGACTTCCATTGGAAGTCCTGACTTCTATAGGAAAACAATCTTCATCATTTTGTTCTTCATAGATGGACAGTCTCTTGTTGTCCCAAATCATTAGTTAACAGTACATAGATTAAAATATAAATTTAATGAGATGCCATGAAAAATACTAATCAAGACTGCAAAAGTATTTATAATAATCCCTGGTCATGCTCAGGGAGGAGTCTTTATAAGAAATCCAATTGTCAGATGATGTTTTTGTTTTTGTTTTTTTTTAGATTTTATAACAAGTGTGACTTTATTATTTCTTAAAACTATCTTCAAAAGTAGAATAATATAATACAGAAAATGCTACCTTAAATTTGGAATGAATCATAAATCCCCTTGATGATAAAGGAAGACTATCAGCATGCTTAAGGGGAGACCATTACATCAAATTCTGTCATGCAATAAAATTAATCTGACAGCTATGTACGCTTCCAATAATGGTTTTTCCACATTTACAGGAAAGATAGCATGAAACTATAATCCAATAAGAACAGATCATTCTCTTTTCTACAGCAGTTTCAAATGTTGTGATGGCTTAATTGTTCCATTCTGTTAGAAACAGTGTGCAGTCTTGAGTACTACACCCATACATCCTGGACTTTCTTGCAATAAAAACCTTTTGTTTGTTTTACAAAATTACCACAAATCAGGGAAAAAAAAAACTCATTTTTTCCAATCCCATGTTCTGATTAGGGATTTAGAGGAATCAAGCTTTGCCAAAGAGGGTAAGAACCTTTATAAGAGGTGAAGCTTCTATGATCTAGAAGGCCTTTGTATACATGCCACTACTTTGATAACCAGGTTATTTTGTTTTAGAAGACCTACTTCATGCCCAACAAAGGTCAACATGTTAACAGGACTCAGACCTAACTCACTGATTGCTTCCATTTGATTATTCACTTGCTTGACCCATGTTTTCATCTTGGTTTCAACCAGGTCATATTTCACTCTTGTTTTGTTATATTTCCCTCAGTTTGAAAGTTGTCATATGAAAGGAAATGCTCCCAGTCCTCTTTGGAAGTCTGTATTAGAGAACAAGTGACAACAGACTTACCACTGACTACATTCCCCAGCCTTCTCCACTTCGTACTCAACTCCCTTGGCCATTGCAATGAGAATGCCTTCTGATGACAGGTCTGGCCTGGGGTGGTGTTGATGGACCTGTTCACTGACTGCATCTCTGACAGTCTTGACTAGCAATGTAAGAAAGACCTAGTGACAGGAGGCATAAAGAGTCTTCTCACCTCATTCATGCCTACTGAGGCCATCGGTGCTTACCCTCAGCAGGCATATTAGATCACTCTCAAGGGAGTTCCCATGAGTGCGAATCCAATTCTTACTTTCCTGGTCACCAACCAAGCTCTCCAACAATTATAAATGCAACAGCATTCTTAAGACACAAAACGTATTCTTTACCTCAGAAATGAGTAAGAAAACATGTACAATCTATAAATGTAAAGCAATAAATTCTAATCAAAGTTTCAGAAGAATTCTTGTGGTGTAACACCAATAAGCTCAAACTAACTTTCTTAAAAACATGTTTAGGATGTGCTAGCTGACAGTCCAAAATTACCCATTTAAATTCTTAACTTACATTCTATTTAAACATTTCTAGAACAAGTGTTCACTATAATGGACTAAAAACAGACATTGTATTTGGATACCGTTTTTCCAAAGAAATATGTTTAAACAGCTTTACCAGGCAGAGTTATGGCTTCCAGGAAAAGGGGCAAATCGTCGCTACAGATGAGCTACTTTCCATTGAAGTAGCGCGGTTAGAGAACCCTAGTGTCAGTCTCGGGGCAGCTCTAGAATTCGGAGGTGGAGGAGGTGGAGGAACTTTTCCACACAGGAAGCTGATCACATGCCGAGTTCTAGAAAAGGTGCCATGCAGCTTTTGCTGCTTGTGCTCTGGCTGTGCGGGGCCTGCTGCCTCCTCCTGCAGCTCGGGGGTAGAGCTGCTCGTCCTGCTAGGCATAGCCCAGCCTATGCAGCTCCCATTGGAGAACCGATGCTCTGGCCTGTGCTCCTGGATTAGGCCTTGCCCTCCTTCTTCGGTTCTTCGACCTCCCTGTCCTCCTCAGGAGCGCAGTAGTCTCTCGGCCTGTGGACTGGGCCCAACATTGGGCAGTGGCTCCTCGCGGTGGACCAGGCCTTCTGCATCCCGACGGCCTGCGAGACCCGCCCCCGCGGCTCCATGCAGGCCCAGACGACCCTCGCCCGGGTCCTCCCCACCCCCGGTCCCCGCAAGAGGACACAAGGACTGGGTGAGTTCCTCTGCTCGCCTAGAACCCCTGAACCCGCCAACCGCCCCCACCCCGCTATTGCGCCAAGGCCTCCACGCAGCCGCATCCATGCTGCGGAGCCCACCCAGAAGACTGAGATGTTTTCTTGATAAAGGAAGAATTTCAACAAGTGGCATTAATGGGTATGGCCTCAAGTAGCCATAGACCAAAATATCCCTCCTAACACTGAAGGGCACCTGCCAGGAAAACTGGTCTGGGAGCCCTACCTAATAATCAGTGAACTATTCTCTGCCTTAAGATTGCACACAATGCTTAATAATAAATATTGCTTCCACGGTATAATGGTCGGTGTCAAGTTTTAAAATATCATCTCTTTTTGTATGGATTAAAATTTTATCTTATATGATATTGCAAAGCTCTTTTGCTTTATGTATATCAATCAATGATTTTTTCATTATATATAATCCCGTTTTTGAAGAGGTGCTTATTTTTTTTATAACTCTCACAATATTAGAAATTTTTTACAAATTCACCAAACAAGAGTTTTGGGCAGAGTCCATTAATTTAAATTACACCCCTCCCCCCAAATCTAGAAATTGAATTTTTATCAATATATAATCTTTAACATGAACAGATATATGAAAGTACATACAGAGATTATGGCTCAATACAATGAATATGTTTATTATGCCAAGAATTGCCCTTATTTGAAAGAGAAGTTAGAAATTTTTTCTCTATCATATGTAGAGTTGGATGAAAGATCTCATCTAAGGATGATTCATTGGAACCAAGAATGGAATACAGGCTTTAAAAGCTGATATATATGATTCTTTGGGATCATAAGTAGTTTCTTGGAGTGATTTCACAGACTATTGAGCCAAAATATATGATCTAGATTCAGTGGCATCAGGACTGATTGCCAACAAAATGGATTAGGCAATAAACAGGCCCAAATTATCACATTGGATGAAAGACAGAAGGTAAAGCAAAACAAGAATATGTATAAAACATGGAGCTAAAGCCATAGACATAATGGAATCTGGCTCACAAGCTGCAATGCAGAGAGTAGAAAGGGAGTGGATTTGGGTTTCTATAAATCTTCCTGCATTTGATGTTTTGTCACTCCATGGTATGTCAGTTAAAACTGAAATGCTTACTTCTCCTAAAATTTTACTTAGAGAAGGTGAATTTCTACATAATGATGAAAATATTTCCTCTTCTCTATCACTTAGAATTTATGAGTGAATTCTTCCACTCTGCTGCTTCAAGTCACATTTTGCTGCACTATAGTTTTCTTCAGGCATTTTTAAAAATATATTTTTTATTTTTTTTAAAGGTATTTAGATTACATAAATGTTACATAAAAATATAGAGGATTTCCATCTGCCCTGCTTCCACCTCCCACATTTTCCCACATTAACAACATCTTTTATTAGGGTGGTACATCTGTTACAATTGATGAAAACATTTTAGAGCTTTGCCACTAAGCATGGATTATAGCTTACATTGTAGTTTACACTCACTCATGCACGATTTTGTAGGTTATGGCAAGATATATAATGGTCCATATCTGTCATTGTAATTTCATTCAGGAAAATTCTGAAGTCCCCAAAATGCCCCCATATTTCACCAGTATTTCACTCATGCTGCCCTCAGAACCTCTAGTGGCCATTGCCTCCATGTGAATGATATAGTTTCTTCCATTGCTAAAATCACAGTAAGTCTATAGTAAAATACCAGTAAGTCTACTTTAGTCCATAGTTCATTCCCCAATCCTGAGGATTCTGGGATGGTGTTGCCCACACCACCTCTAATCAAAGAGGAGGCTTTGATCCCCTGGGGCAAATGGATGGGACTCTCTTGCTTGCAGTTGTAGACCCTCTCAGTTCCTTGGTATGGTTGTTGTCATCATTGTCGCCTTGTTAGTTGTCCTGGGTGAGTTCAATGAACTGAAGAGTAGGTATTGCAACTCCATTGAATTTCAAGGCCCAGCTGGCACATGGACAGCCCAGAGATTAAAGTCTTTTGGACATATACCTCCCAACTCCAGCACCAACTATAGGTTCAAATAAAAGGGATAGAAGAGGCATGTGTAGAGAAGACACATCTGAGTCCAACTCTGTCACACTCAGGAGCACAAATTCCAAAGTAGGACCACTGGCAAGGCACCAAACTCCGGAGCTATCTGCCATGACCATAGGTCCTGGGTGTCTCCAGAGCCCTCAGGATACCCACTATTTGGGGTTAGTATCTACGTTGGCCATCTATGAGATCCTGCTGATATATGAATGATTGTTACCTCTCTGATGACTTCCTGACTCACTTTGAAGTCTCTTAGCCATATAGACTCATTTGTCTTTACCTTTCCTTCCTTTTATTCAAGGTTTTTTTTCCAGTTGTCTCACCAGCTGGTGCTTGGTAGTAATCCCTTGATACCAGGGAGGATCATTACTGGGAGTTATGTCCCATGCTGGGGCAAACATAGTGAAATTCTTACAAATAAGGAAAAGTTTATGAATGTGAACAGATTCATTCAAAAGTATTTTATGGGTAATATTTTGAAAACCACTTGAATAAATAAAAAACAATTAAATGTAATTTTTCCTATAAATACATGATAGAGCAATTCTGAAATGTTTTTTAAAAGATATTTTTAAGAGAAATATGGTGTCAATAATAGGAATATTTTCTACTTAAAGGTAGCTTTTCAAATATCTTTCCAACTTTGCTTTATCAGTATTTATTAGAAGTATTCTTAATATCTAATATAAACACAATATATTTACACAATAAAATATACAAAGTTTACAGTATATTTGAGGTTGGAATATAAAGTGTCCATAAAAATTCATGATTTTCTAGTCTCACTATCCAGAGCTAAATGTCAGCTTCTTGTATAATATTCTAGTTTTTCAAGGTTATACAAATTTTAGGTACAAAATGGATCATTACTTTCACTGTTTTAAAAATACAGGAATATGGTTAAGTTTTCTAATGGATATCAAACATCATTTTTGTTCAATTAACAGAATACAAATAATGGCATAAATTTGCTTGATTACCAGTGATAGAATAATATTTTTCTCTCTATGTTTTCTCTCTTTTATTTTATATGTTTTGAATTATTCCTATATTTTTCAATTAATTTTCATTATCTTTATATTTAGGGGACTTCCCTTTTATTATTAATTTTTATACAGTCAAATTTATCAAAACATTTTCCCTTTTCAGTTTAGTTTAATCTTTCAATTTGTTCCATCTTGTATTATTCCTATGCTTTTAAATATTAATCACAAATGATCTGGAATTTATTTTAATATGAGTTATTTTATACTTTCTCCTTTTCTAACTAATCAATCAATAAACATCATATATGTATAAACATATATGTATAAACATACAATTAACATATATGTATTAAGAAACTACTCAGATCTGAGGCAGCTAGAGTGGAAATATGTTCTCAAACTCTTTACAATCAAACTGGAGAGGTAACATAACTCTATGTAAATTCACTAATGACACAAGAATTCCACATGACTGTATGTGGTAATACCAAATGAATTGTGGTCCCCAAAATTGAGATTCCTAAGCAATGAATTAATTGACCATCTATGGTTCAAAAATGAGAAAGAAGTGGAATTACAGTTTTAAATGCATGAAACTAGTTTCCAACAAAATTCTCTGGATCTCAGGTGTTCAAGGACCTAAATCTGAGTTTCCTTGATGAGACTATTTCAAAATGATTAACACAAATTTTCCATTTACCCTAATAAAGCTACATAATTTAAATAAAACTTGAAGATTTTTGAAGTTCAGCTGAAATAATATTAGCTAAGTGTGATGACATTAGTTATATTTTGATAACTAGTAGTCCTGAATGGCATTTCCAGTTATCTGATAAATACAAAAGAGAAAAAATGACTTATTACTTAATTTTCATAAATTATTTTCCTACCAGATGTTAAAAACAAAAAAGGGTGCCCTTGGCTGTGAGGATCATTAGGAGAAAAGTGTGAGTAAAAGATTTTAAGATGGGGAGATGCACGCATTGCTTCATGTAAACATTGAGATGACCTTGGTAAAAACTACATTCATTAAAAGTGAAAGTTTTGAGAGATAAATTTGTAGGTAGGTAATGGACAGCCATGAATGTCAGGTCATTCAACACTATTTTGTTTTGTTCTAAATTAGCAGAAGGTATTTGAAGACATGGTCATAAGAATCCAACACTTAACAAGATCGATACCTTGGCTCAGACCAAAAAGAGCTCAGAGTTTTATCATTGAATTCAAACATATTTCCTAACACTCATGAACTCTTCTATATATTTGACTGGGCCTTGGGTGCATCCCATTATTGAAGCAGACTATTTTCTCTTATTTAATATTAATTTCTCTTTTACTTATTGGCTGAGTAAACAGTTAAATTCTTGTCCCAAAAGTCTCTGACAAATAAAAATCTATCTCTAAGCCCTAGGTGCCTATTTTATTATAAGCTCCATAAGTAAGGATTTAATTGAATGAGATAATCTGAAGTATATATTATTCTTGTATTATGACCTTGCACTTTAAACTGGTTTGAATTTTTGTTATTTCATTTGTCCTGCATATTTTCTTTTGAGGTAAATCTGGCAATTTTCCTATTCACTTTAAGGTACAAAGTTTGGTCTGTGATACAGAGATTTGCCAAGTTCAATTGGGCTAAAATTAAGACAGAATTTTACTAGATGGCTTCTCTCTCTAGGGTACACCATTCTTATCATATAATACACCCAATCTCAAATGTCCATGTAAATTGCCTACTTGAAAAATGAATTTGCTGACAAATGATACCTTATGTTCCTGTACTTATCTTATCTCAATATCAAATTTTGTTATTTGATATTCTCAGATGAACTTCATAGAAAAAAACTAAATACATAATGAATAATAATGAAGGGAAGAAAGGACAGAAACTGAATGAAGTCAGAGAAAGAGAGTAGAGTGACATTGCACAGACAGCAGGGAAAGAAGGGCCAGGAAATAGGATACTGAAAGACATATAGTGAGGTGAGAAAAGATGTTAGGAAGGGTCCTTAGATCAAAATATCATCACAGATGTCAGATTCTTTGTCCCTGGCCCCCTGTACTATTACTTGCCCCAGAATTAGAGAAGATATGAGGTTGTGTGTCATGGGCAAGTGTTGCCAGATGTTTTAAATAACCAAGACCATTGTGAAGTATAGCCCTCTCTGATACCATCACTCAGAAACAGCAGCACTAAACTTAAGTTCTTCAAATGAGGAGACCCCAAGAACAGAAATTTCTCTAGACTAACCTCAACAACATGGTGTAGTTACTCACCCCTTGCAGGTTAAGAATGGCTTTTGAGAAGTACCTTAGTGTTATAATGGAGCCAGGGAAGGCTTATGAACCCTGGGCCACCATAACTCTTGATATTTAAGTACTCTTTGCTCCTTCATCATTTTATTTTATATTTTGAAAGATACTTAGATTACATAAATGTTAAAAACAATATAGGGATTTCCATATGCCCCACCTCCCACAACCTCCCACAAAAACATCCTTCATTAGTGTGGCACATCACCTGCAATGGATAAACACATCCTGGGTCTTTGTCATAAAGCATGGACCATAGTTCACATTGTAGACCACAATCTCTCCCACATAATTCTTAGTATCTTTCAAAAAATAAAAAATAAATATTAAAAAAAATGCCTTTTATGCATCAATTGACATAATTATGTGTTTTTTTCCTTCAATTTGTTAATGTGATGTATTACATTGATTATTTTCTTGTCTTGAACCACCATTAAAAAACAAGAATAAATAACACTTGGCAATCACATATAATTATTTAAAAATACTGTTGGATTTGATTTGCAAATATTTTGTTGAGGATTTTTGCATCTATGTTAGTTACAGAGGCTGGTTGGTAATTTTCTTTTCTTATAACAGCTTTATCTAGCCATAGTGCTAGGGTGATGTTGGCTTCATTAAATGTGTTTGGTAATTTTCCCTCCTCTTCAGTTTTTGGAAAAGTTTAAACAGGACAGGTATTTATTCTTGAAATGCTTGGTAGAATTCACTCACAAAGCCAGCTGTCCTGGACTTGTCTTTGTTGGGAGATTGTTGATGACTAATTCAATCTCTTTGCTTGTGATTGGCTTGTTGAGTTCCTGTATTTCTTGTAGCATCAATGTAGTTTGTTTGCGCATTTCAAGGAATTTGTTCTTTTCATCTAGGTTGTTTAACTTGTTGTCACACAGTTTTTCACAATATCTCCTTATGGTCCCTTTTATTTCTGTGGATTCAATTATAATGTTGCTCCTTCTCGTTTCTACACTTCTGTATGTTATATGATAATATAAAATGACCTATATCTGTCATTGCAATGTCACTCAAGACAATTCCCAAATCCCAAAAAAGCCCCAGTATCACACATGTTTTTCCCTCTCCTGGTCCCCAGAACCTCCAGTGGCCACTGCCTCTATATTAATGTTTTAATTTCTTCCACTGCCAGAATCACAGTAAGTTTAGAGTAGAATACCAGTAAGTCCACTCTAATCCATACTTCATTTCCTAATCCTGAGGATTCTGGGTGATGTCCACTCCACCTCTAATTGAGAGGAGGGTTTGATCCCATAGAGCCCATGGATGGGACTCTTGCTTGCAGTTGTAGACTCTCTTGTTTCCTTGGTATGGTGGTTGTCAATCCGCACCTCCTTGA